>CAHIKZ030005166.1:920000-1100000 GCA_903632075.3 Acanthosepion pharaonis | reverse complement strand
TATATATATATATATGACATCCATTAGACATGGCACGTGGAACTAGAACAGTCTACCCCAGCGAGCGAAATAAAGGATTCAGTCCAACATTCCAACCACCTGAAGAAGGCCGAAGCGTACAAATGCCGAAACGTTGTGATAAATATGGCGCAATGAGGACAATAGTAATGTAAATAGTGTATATATATATATATATATATATATTAATCGTCATAGGGGCGTGCATCCACACATATACATATTTGTCAACCTTCACATAGATGTATAATTACATATAATAGAGAAAGAAAGTATAAATTGTATTTGACGATGGCGTTTTTCCCACAGAGAAAAAATATAGGAAACATTATTGTTAATATATCCCAATTTCCCGGGCAAATTTGAGCACCCGCAAGTATCTAGATAGGCAAGTCCGCACTAACATTTTTAACCAAACAATATAATATATAATCAATGATATCAGTATCGAACAGCCCAACATGCAAAAAGTCATATCGAATGCTGCATTAATTAAATTCTATCTGCAATTGTCTACGAATAATATTTAGCAAGCGCGGGACAAGGGTTAGTCATTGAAGACCTAGTCGGAGTGAAAAAAGGAAATACAACTTGTGAACATCGACTCAAACAACACAGAAACAATAATTACAGTCAGAGTCATCAGAAGAACAATAAGAGGAGCGGCCGACACAAGAAAAGAAATCGTTTTCTGTTGCGTGCAGGTGAAACATCGACACTGATTGTCGATTTTATTTCTGTGTCAAGATCTTTTCCCAGTCCCGAGACAATCGTCTCTCTCTCCCTTTTATTCCTTTTGTTTTAAGAATCAGTGACAGAAATCGTCAGAATATCAAATCGATGTGTAAACAGCGAGAGTATATAGCGTATTTTATTGGGGGGAACATATTGTTTATTGAGATCTATTTGATCCAGCGAAGGGCTCGAGGTGTAAGGACAAGGTGTAGTGTATTTTTTTTTTATTGTTATACGTTTTGAGTCAATCTGAGATTGGTTTTACTGAACATCCAGTGGACAAAGAATACGAGGAAAGGGGACAAGAGGGTGAGTATGAGGCAGAAAAGGTGAAAAAGAAAAAAAAATTAAATTAGGTAACGAGATTAGATTAATAATTGGAATAATAATTATTACATTATAATTAATATAATAATCATGCCAAATGTATTAGTGATAATATAATTGTATTATCATTAATATTATAATATAAATGTGCGTTTATAAAATAATAGATTTTCTGTGACCAGTGCATTGATTCTTGTCGAGAGTCCCAATGTGTAATTGAAAAATTACAAAACTCTGAGTCGACTTTGGTAAGTATTGAACGTTATTATATCTAATTTAATTATCACTCTAATCTAATTTTGAACACTTTATTAGCAGGAATTAAAAATTGCTATTAAAATTGATATACGTTAAATTATATAATTTTATGTATTTTAATTGCTAGTGTTAATAGCTAGCACTATTATTCTGTTTATTTTAATATATATATATATATATATATATATATATATATATATATATATATATATATATATTGGACGATAAAAATGACATAATTACATACCATTACATAACTGATATACAAGAATTCATCATATCTAAGATTTTGCTATTTCCTACAGGTATCTCATATCTCTTTTGTTGACGCTTATAATGTCTGTGTTTGAAATGAGCAATCAAGCTCGTGTGTCTTCTCTCTGTGGTGGCGACCATCTCAGAGATGTAATATTCAAATCTTAGATAATATTTTGAACTCTTGTTTATTAGTTATATATCAGTTACCTCTGTAAAAGACGCGATACCTAAGGTTTAAAATAAATTTAAAAAAATGAAAAATCTTTCTTGAAGCTTTTATTTTAGTTTTAATTTCAAGTTAATAGATTAAATTTATTATTTCCAATAATCAAAATACTTTGCTGTTTTTTTACAAACTAATTGAAATTGACTGGAAGGATTTTCTTTTTAAATAGCTGATTAACGCCATTTTTAGTCGTCTTTCATCGCAGTGTAATTGTCTTTATTAAAAATCCTCCAAAAATAAAATATACTTTTCTAAAACTTTATTTGAGGAATATTAGCTGATTTAAAGTATAATTAATCTGATTTGAAACAAATATTATTTACTTTAAATTTAAAATATAGCAGAAATGCATTTTTTAACCCGATGGTAGCTATGTTTTTAACCCGACAGTAGCCGTGTCCACGAGTTGACAGCCTGATGACAAATCTAATATTGTTCTACGGAAACTTTATCTGTAAGACATAATTGAAGAAAATGACGCGAGCGCCTTTTTTGTATAATTTTTAAGTACTCAGTAATTAAAAAAAAATATGAAAATATTTTCTGTAATCTAAAGTTTTTTGAATTTTTTGTCTTCCTATTTACTATAGATATTGTTCTTATTTTCTGATTGTTTCAGGTATGATTGTCTATACTTACAAAAATCGGAACGTTTATAGACATACAAGAAAAATCAAAATTCTTAAAAAATATTAATGTCTGATGATTTGTATTAAGCGTTTCCATTTATGATTAGTAAATATAGTTTTCCCTTAATAATAATAACATCTAAAAGGATGAAATTACTACAGAATTCTAAAGACATAATAAATTTTTCTAATTAAAGTTAAAAAAATGAAAACGATTCATTATTAAACGAATAATCTTTTTTTCTTAAGGCAATGGTCTCCTTAATATATCTTATTTATAAAAGCAATTAAAGCTTTTCTAATTAAATAATATCACAGTTTTATTGCATTTGTTATTTTACGATTTAGAGCAGATTTTCGGTAAATGGTGTTTCTCTTTGTTAAAAATGGTTTAAATTCTTCAAGGAGTCCTGATTTTAACGAATATAAACATATTATAATTTCTCGAAATTTCATAAAATTAAGTAAGTGGGAGTAATAGATGTAAAAAAAAATATATTTTTATCAAGAATTTTTAAAAAATAAAACTTCAAAAATTACTTCATTCATTTGTGAATAAGTAATGAAAATTTCATTAAAATCAGACAGTTACTTGATTTTGCAAGAATTTTCAAATTGATATATTTTAATGCCAAAAAGACGCTTAAAATCCTTATACTAATCTTTGGCCCACCCACTGACACAAGAAAAGCAAGATTTTTAACCAAAATTTTGAACGTGCTAGAAAAGGATTTAAAAATTTAATAAAATAAAAAAAAGACTTTGATTTTACCTCTTAATAATAACATAAAGATTTTGACGATAAAACTTTGTTTTTATCAAATTTGGTGTCTTTTTCATCATGGTAGGCTCTTTTTTAGAAACTTTTTGGAGATACCTAATTTACTCTATATTGAGGTTAACAATTTTTTTTTAACATTTTTGTTTTTTCATATAGATCTTTATTGTTTACTTTACAATTGTTCTACTAAGCTTTCCTCTTTGGTACCTCGAATTCATTAACTTAAGCGTAGTACTGGATTGACAGCTAGGTCTCATCTCACCATTTTACTGCTAAAAATTATTAAGTGTAACCGTAAGCTCTACCTTAATAGTTTATTCTCTCGCCTGTGAAACTCTCTTCCAGATTCTTGGTTTCTTGTCAACTACGATCGTCAAAAATTTTAATGTGTCGTTAGTCGTCGTCATCTGTCTCCTTGAACTCTGTTTATTTTATTGCCCTTTATTCTCAGTAATATTTTCTCAATTTCCTTAATTCTCCGTAACCCAATGAGTCTTAGTGGCGTTATCACCTTGCTTTGGATGAAATGATTTAAAAAGAGAAACATAGATCTAATTTCATGAACACAGCTAAAGACTATCTATGACCTCACTATATTATTAACTAGGTGCCATACCCAGCTGGTGTTCAATTAGAATGGAGCAAAAAACAGCATCATGTTTTGATGTAACAAAGTCTATCTTGTTCAATTACATTAAATTACTTTCATTAAAAAAACAATTTGAATTAATGCAGTTACTGATAAAACAGAAGTAGTCTGTATTTATTCAATCGAAGTTAGCCGAGGGCATGAAGGAGTAAAACAGGTAACATGAAAACCCACTTCAGACCACAATTATTTTAAAGTTTTTGAAATTCAATTTGTCAATGTGCTACCAGGGATGTAAAAGAGGAGACATTTATAAAGCAATTGTTAAGTTTGATGAAAATTGGTTGAAAAATTAACGAAAAATAAAAAAGAAACCAGTAAAAAACGTCATTTTTCGTTATTTACGCGGCTTTTTACTATAAGGGTGGACTCAATTATCAAGTTAAATGTCTGTTAAACAATCGCCTTATTGTTGGCTACAATTGAGTGAAGTTTGTATTAGATTACTTGAAAATTGAGGGAGTTTTTAGTTTAAAATTTGTATTGAAATCGATTTGTGTTTAAATCGAGTTTTCGTTTTTTCGTGTTTTTTGCTAAATGCAGTGGTGTAGAAATAAAATTGAGGTATCGTTGAACTCGTCATGATGTAAGTAACCTATATACCGCGTTTGAACGAAATCGGAGGAAAAAAGTTGAATTTATCGATTTTTGATCGGCTTTATCGATTATTGATTTTTTAAAAATTATCGATTTTTTGCGCTAAGAACCTATCTCTTACATTGTACAATGTATTTGCCAAGTTTGGTCAAAATCGGTTGGATGGATCTTGAGTGAAAAGTTATCACACCGACAGACACACAGACATCATCTGTTATATATATATATATAGATATTAATTTAGCATTACATATATTATCAGTACTATTTAACCGTTCCTCTTATTCCAGATGTCATAATAGCAGATACTAGTATTGTAGGAGTCGATATGTGAACTATGAGGAAACACACGCAAATAATCCGAGTAATTCATGTATTCATAATTCCAGATCGCTTGGAAATAATCAATCTTATTATATTTTGTGTCGTGCCCCTTTAGGACGTAGGCGATCAAGATTCTCCACAGCTTCCTATTATTTGTAGCACTAAGCAATGATTTTCCCCATACTATCCTTCTCTGTCTTTATTGTGTCAATCATTTACACAAGCTCGTTAATTGATGTTTCCCTTTGCCTCTCTTAATTTCAATATGTCCTGTGTGTGTGAAATTCTCTAAGCCCCTGTCCTCAGTTGTGTCTCTGAAACGTCGACTGTCTCTTTCTGATTTTAAATACACAAATCCTTTTTGTTCAAATTTTACTTAAAACCTCTTCGTTGCTCACATGTTCCGTCATATGTTATTTTCAGTATTCATCGGCAGAACCACATCTATGTTGCTATAACTTTTTTCATCATCTGAGAAGAAATTGTCCAGCACCTTGTGCCATCTAGGAGGACTGATACTGAATAGTTCAGCCCTCTTCTCTCTGCTTATGTGTTTTTAATTTTGTTAATATTTCGATATATAATCGCAGCACCACCATAACTATTTTGCAACATACACTTTTCTTTTCTTGCCATCACATGCATATATTTTATTTAAAAAAATTATAGAATGTGCGCAGTATTTTGATGGTTCAAGTGTAATTTCGGTTACTTTGATGATTGTCAGTAGACGAATTTAGACGAAGGTAATAATGACTGACTAGCTTTTATAAACAAGAGTATCTATCTATCTATCTATCTATCTATCTATCTATCTATCTATCAATCAGTCTGTATAACACTTTGCTACGTATCCAGAAGAGTCCATTACACAAAGATGAGCAAATTGTTCATCTCCTGATGGTGGGTTCTCCTGATCAAGTATTAAAATAGAATTTTCTGTTATTTTAAACTTAACAAATAAAAAGACATCTCCATAATTTATTAATGTCTTAAGTTATTTTTAGCTCCCGCATTATTGTTGTTCATTGATAAATGGATACTAATCATATAATTGTATTGTACTTATAAAATATGAAAAGCCTTTTTTGACGGCAGGCGTAAACTAGTATATACAACTGCTGATAAATTCTCGGCCTGACTAAGAAGATATTCCATAATATATTCTGATGTTTGGTTAGGTTTTAGAAAATGGTTTGTGCTGAGAATCATTCAGCATCGGCTTTGTAGTGTTCAGAATTTGCTATTTATATAGGAGAAGAGTGCTCAAGATAGCACTGAGTCGTGTCACTGACAGTCATGAAGTAGTGTTGATTCCAATATTCATAATCACTCCGTCTTTCTTTTACCTACTCTTTCTTACCCTGTCCCCCCCTCTCTCTCTCTATATATATATATATATACATATATATATATGTATATAAATATAAAGACAAAACTTATTTTAGCTGACGTGTTTCGATATCTGGGAGATTATATGAGAAACATATATATATATAAGAAAAACGAGAAATATAAATAGTCAATTGTTGATATCCCCTGGGGAGTGGACTGAGTAATTTCTGGATGGTCTCTCTACGAAAGTCCAGATTCGGAATACTGAAGGTAACACCAATCAGCAGAGTGACAAACTTTATATTTGTATTAATTCTCTGTCTCCGTCTCTGTCTGTCTGTCTCTCTCTTTCTCTTTCTCTTTCTCTTTCTCTCTCTCTCTCTCTCTATATATATATATGTACACAGTGAGAGAGAGAGAGAGAGAGAGAGAGAGAGAGAGAGAGAGAGAATGAAGCAGCTTTTCTCGTAGAAATACCCGTATGCGAACTATCATTGTATATAATTTTCAAAACTAGTTTGCTAATCATTATTATGGGAAGCACGTTGTGTGTTTGTGTGAGCAGACTAAATTATGTCTTGAAGCTACTCTCTTGTCCAAACTTTTAAGACCACTAGGCAAAATTTATATATATATATATATATATATATATATATATATATATATATATAGTGGGGAGCTTACACACGCACACACACGGATACACTTACACACGTGTATATATGTACAAGCATACAAAGATACTTTATGTATGAAAAGAAAATGTTGTATATACATAGCGAATGAAGAGTGAAATATCAATCATTCTCATTCACTCGCATACAAGTGATTATAAAACAAGATTACGTTAAATGGAGCCCATCGACATCAGAAAAATATTTAAAGTGGACCACGAACAATAACTATGTTACACATTATTACAGAAACAAAATCTGAAAAATGCGTGGAAAAATATTTTAAAAACTTTCTAAAAACTCGTAAAATGAAAAGTAACCTTTTCCTCTGCTATTAGTCCCGAAAGAAACTCCCCTAAGTCCGATGGCAGATAAGCAATTGATTTAAAAGAAACTAAAGGACCTTATCAGGACACCATTAACAGCGGAGAGAATCTCCTGCCGGGGGAAAAGGTATTTCTCTTTTTTTTTTCTCTTCAAAAAATTAGATAACATCAGATCAGATAAAAGAATATACATTTTCGTATTTAAAGAATAATAAAAAAAGTCTATTTTTAAAAGAAAGCGTTTTGTAAAACAAAACGAAGCAAAACAAAGATCTTGGGGGAATGTCCCTTCGTAAGAAATGGTGAAGAGTACTTACACCTGGAGCTTACAAAACTTTGGCCTATTTGCTGCTTTTTTTTCCTGCTTCTCTAAGACTCATTGTTCACAAAGTAGTACCTTTCATAAATTATTAATGCAATATTTTTTCGATATGCCTTTTGGAGACTTGATCAGGAAAAGAAGAGGCGAAGATGTTTAGATAGGAAAGGATAAGTTGATAATAATAGCAACAATAAAAAACTAGAACGTATTTTTTTAATTTCTTAATTTGCTATTTAAAGAGCAACTACTGAAAAATATTATCCCCAAAGAGTTGAAATAAAAGCAAGAAATTTAGTTTGGTGCTGGTAGTATGTATGAAAAGTAAACACAAAAATAGCGGCCATTGTTTGCAAAGTGCTTAGCATCAACACAAACGCAAAAAAAGAAACAACTATAACGATATCAATAATAAGTCATTTCTTTTCTAATAAATTTCACTCAATACAAGGTTCGAGAGCCGCTCAATGTAGGTGTTTACTGTTGAAATGGTAATGATGAATATTAGCAGAAGAGAATGTGATATGAAGTGGAAATTATGAAGATAAGGTGGATAGTTAACGATTGATCCTTTACTTGAAGAGCACTCACGCAGGAGTCTGTTTAAAAAAAGCAAAAAAAAAAAAAAAGCAAAAAAAAAAAAAAAAAAGCTATCGAATCTGCTTGCAGGGGAAATAAGAGTGATTCGACTTCGTGGATGTAACATGACGTGTCCTAGCAGTAAAGGTCTAAACTACAGGAGTAAGAAAATTAAATTCATCTGAATATTTCTGATACAAATAGCGACAGAGTAGCAATGTAGCATATGTGGGGAAAGAGGTCGTAAAGTGAAAAATAAGTCTTCACCCAAAGGACGCGCGGAAACAATTTTGATCTCTATCAAGGCTTGAAAGCTAGGCTTGAGCAGATCCAGCTAATCTGACTTTTGGAAAAATATAACATGGCAGAAAGAATCAGATATTTTCTGGAGCGATAGAATGAGCCGAATATTTTCCCAGCTTCTTTAACAATGTAAATATGAGTTCCTCTAGAGGTCTGGAGTGAATTCCACACCCGATATACGCTCAAAGCACGAAGCCTCATTGATAGTACTACTCAACTATTCATTGTGAGTGAAGAAAACGAGGTATATGAATTGTGGTGATGAAACTATCTTCTATTTGTGACGTGGGCAATCATGGTTCTCCACACCCTCCTATCCTTTGTAGCTCTTAGCAACTTCTGTCTCTTTGATGTCCATCCTATTACTGTTCGTTCCACCATCCATTCACACAAGCTTGTCCGATAGGTGGTAATATTCTTCAAACTCTCTTACCTCATTAAGTGTCTAAGAAATTTCAGCTACCTCTTTCTGATTCTGGTTATAAGTGGCCTTTTTGTTTTCCTTTTCTTCCGGACTTCCACGTTGCTTACGTGCAAGAATAGTATTCTCAGTATCTTCTCTACAAAAGCATATCACTTGCCTCTAGTTTTTCTCCATCTGTGAGGAGCTTGTCCAGCATTCACTGCTGTATAGTAGGATTGATATTACATAACAGTTCAGCAATATTTTTTTTGGTTCTAATGAGATTTTCCTGTTTCTTAATACTTTGCTTAGCCTTTAAAATGCTTCTTTTGCTAGTCCAATGTGCGTTCGGATTTCGCATTTTCCACTCCCTGTAAAAACTTCTGTATTCATTTGATGTTAACTTGTCCAAATTGTAGCTCGCATCTTGGGCTTTTATTTTGATGACAAACATACATTCTGTCTTCTTACAGTTGATAATTAGTCCTTTATTTTCGCTTTTCTTTACTCCCATGTCTAGAAGGTCATGTAGTTTTCCTTATGTATCTGCTATTAACACAATGTCATCTGCGTAACTTACATTGTTATGATAGCGCCCAACGAAAATACATCTTGGTAGGGTTTCCAGCACCCTTAGGACAGCCTCGATGTAGAAGCTGAATAAATCCAGTGAGAAGACACATCCTTGTTCTTATGGTACTTTCTAATTTTGTATACCTACTCAATTCGTTTTTATCCACATGAAGGCGGTTTACTCCCAGTATAAGTTCTAGATTATTCTAACATCCTTTCTAAAGAGATCAAGATTTCCTAACTTTCCAGATAGATCCTTGTGTCTTACCTTATCAGTCAAGTACTTGTTTGGTTTTTAAGGCATTGAAAGTAACAAACCAGTTATTCCGCCATTGAGCTGGTGTAGTATATTGTAAATAAGGCGACAGCAACTTATATATAAAAATCTATAAATATCTTTATTGTTCGAGTTGCAACAAATGAGGGAAGGAGAATCATTGAGGTTCGGATTGCGCACACAGGAATTGACGGAGACGAATCTTCGGTGAACCTCTAGCCAGCCCCTCTGTCCAGATCAAGAATCGGACCTCTTAAATAACATTTGGACACACACGAAACTTCACGTGGCTACGCCTCTTCCGGCATGCGCCTAATTCCTTCCGTTCAGGATACCTGTGACTCCTGTTTATTTTCGCCACCGGATGCATTTCCTGTTTATGCTATCACCAGTTCCGATTTCCTCCTGCACACTGATGTAGCGGAAGTAAGGTCAAAGGTTTAACCGATATCCAACACTGGTAGAGCTTGGTCAGAGGAGAGATCGGCAAGGCTTCGATCATCTTAGCTTTTGGATGCGCGCTCGTAAATAGTGGTATCATTTGCATAGATGTTTACTAATGATCTTTAGTTAGAGAATTGGAATTCCGAACTAGAACCAAAATAATCCAAACAACAGTATTATTAAAATCAATTAGAATACCGAGGAAGGTGTTTGAGTACTGGAGAGATTTGATGTTACTTAATCTCTTGAGAATGCCACCAGTTATAATTGGTTTGAAATCTTAGTGAAGGGAAATAATAACAGTTCATGTTAGAACTAGTTTTAGGGAAGAAAATTTGTTAGAGAGTGAATGTCAATATCTTCGCTGAGCATAGAGTAGAACTCAAAGAAAACTCGGATAAGATATTTGGATCTCATCAGGAAACTGAGAAAATTGTTGAACGCGAAGGTGACATCTGTATCGTCCCAAGGCGCATGGAAAAATATTGGACGAATTGGTTTGGTTAATTTAACGATAAGTCATCTTTTGTTGGATCATTCAATGTTGAATATAAGTATTATAGGAAAAATTGCAATAAATTGATATATAGGTAGACATAGACTTGAGAAGAAAAGGTAGACATAGGTCTGATTTACACTCGAGTGAAAAAGATAGACGTAGATCCAGCTAACACTTGAGTCAAAAAGGCACATATACGTTAGGTTTAAATCGAACCTATATCGGAGTTCAAAAAAAAAAAACATTAGTCAGGTTTACACTTGATATCAAAAGGGTAGATATTGATTAGGTTAACACTGGAGTCAAATTGGTATACACAGGTCCGGCTAACACTTAAATAACAAAGGTAGACATAAGTCTGTTTTACACTTGTTAAAAAGTTAGAAATTAATCCGGTTATCACTTGAGTCAAAAAGTTAGACATGTCCGTTTTACACTAGGGTAAAAAGGCAAACGTAGGTCCGGTTTACATTAGAATAAAAAAGTAGGCATTGATCTTTCTTAAAGTTGAGTAAAAAAAGTAGACGCGAGTTCAGATGACACTTAATTCAAAAAGGAAGATGCAGGTCTAGTTTAGACTAGCGTCAAAAAAGTAGACAAGAGTTTGGTTTACACTTGAATCAAAATGGCAGTCATTTACATGTTTTAATCATTTCATCCCAAACAAAGCAATAAAAGCCACTAAGATACAACGGGTTACTAAGAGTGAAAGAAACGGAGAGGGCAATAAAAGAACATGGTTCAAGGAAACAAAAGATAACGATAAACATTGCATTTAAATTTTTGAAGATAGTAGTTGACAAAAAAGCAGCAAGCCGAAAGAATGATCTACAAGCGAAAAGTGCAAGAGAAGAAACTATTAGCAGAGAAATTATCGTTACAGCTAGTAACTTCAACACTGAAATTATAGTGATTTGCCAAGCGTAGCTTAGATGTGGCACAAGGCCGAAAGTAGGGGGCACCCAGTGAGGATCGAACTCACTACTCAGGTGTAATTGTCCTAGCGAGACAAGCTTGCTGACCATTACACCTCGGGGTGCCCTCAACACTGAAATTATAAGACCTATCTGCGCTTAAATTCGTGAGGTCGAGGAGCTAAAGAGGAAAGACGATCAGAGCAATTACCGTGAAAATATTTATTGGAGAGGCAAATGGATGCTACGTCACGGCTGTGGGAAAGAGACTGAAGCAGATATGCCAGGTCATGACGATAAATTTGCCGATTCTTTCGATTTTGTCAATAATCTTCAGATATATAGCAGAAGCACCACAACAGATGTGGCAGCAATATTCGATGTACAAACGAACGGTACACTTGTAAATATGTAAGTTTTATTCTGGCAAGAAGAATTGTCAGGCACAAATTGGTTCAAGAATAGAATTTTAGGGGACGTACGCATTAATGCAAAATTATCTAGAGGAGGGGCGTTAGAAAGAACTTATATTATGCGGTTTGATAAGAAAGATTGAATCGAATCAAAGAAATGGCCAAAAAACATCAACCCTTCAATGTGTGAAGGCGACCAGCATGCTAAATCCTGTCAAACGCTTTTGAAATATACAAAAGTCAGGTGAGATGTTTAATCAATTCGGAGTTGATTAAAGCCTCTTGTACTTTGCCAAAGAAATATAGACAACTAATAGCTTGATAGTTCCAACGATCAGATGGTTCGCCAGATTACTTAAAAAGAGGAACTACAGAATGTCCAATAATCTGGAAAGCATTAGGCAGCGAGGCGTCTATTGCAGATATTGGAGAGAACAAAGAAGTTTTATGAAAACAATTGTAGTGATACCATGATTTGTGGGGATCAAGCGGAACCATGGACGGAGCTATATTAATATCGCACAGTAGAGATCTGAGTCAAAATGGCTGAAGCAGGTCCGGTTTACAAATGCGCCAACTATTAGATGCTTGTTCAGTTTACACGAGAGTCAAAAAGTTAGACATAGGTCAGGTTTAAATTAGAATGAGGCTACCAAACCAGTCATCACAGTTATTAAAAATGAAACAAGAATATGCCTCCTCCCTGATGTGGCAATTACTAATGACTATAATATAAAGGTTAAAGAAATTTGAAAGCTTAAAAAGTATATTGACCTCCGCATTGTGGCTACCTGAAAGACGAACGTTCAGGCCACTATTGTCCCGGTTATCATTGGGGCGTTGGTGACTATACAACCGAACATAAAGACCTACCTTAAGAAAATTAGAATAAAGCCTAGTAGTCCATCACTTCAGAAATCTTCATTGATTGGCTCCGCTAATATTCTGAGAAAAGTGCTGTCTGTCTGATGTCGTACAATTTGATGGAGAACGCTCATAATGCAAGATCTCCGGTTTAAAATGAAAAAGCGCGCAGAAGGAGAGATAATAATATCTTGATGCGAAACCAGGCGTGATTCTCATGGCTTCTGATCTTAAATCACTTGAGATGTTAACATGAACGTTTTGTCTTGGTGAATTAAGATGAGCTACAATAATTATCCCTTTAAGTATCACATGTTTACTTATCAGTTGCTTGGCATTAACCAGTTGGGCATATAATGTAAGGGCAGACACACTGCGCATCTCTGTTAATGAGAGGTAATATTAGTGAGAAAACATCAGAGGTAAACAATGGCCGTTTATCGAGAGAAATGTTTTTTTTTTTAATTTGAAGAATGGCAAAGCCAATTCGAATTGTAAGTAACATCTATACACTCAATAAAATCCTCAATCGGCAGCCGTTTGAGCGGACTGGGCTACCAAACCCGAAGATATTTCTAAAAATTCTACCGACGAGCCAAGATGCAAAGACGAGCAGTGTTATATTCTTTGAATTCAAACAGATCATTCAACATAGATCAAGAAACCAGATCTAGTAATCGTAAAGTTAATAAAATAGCTATGAGATGGATATCGGTGTTCGAGTAGAACTTGAAAATTATCTGGAACTTTCCAGACAGCTGGAAACCAGTAGAATATCAGAAGAAATCTGTATCCATCCAGAATACAGTTACTAAAATCAGCAGAAATACTGAAAGGGTAAGGTAGTAATGAGGTTATTTGCTGTCACTTGATCTTCAGTGAAAGCCAATATTGAACATTCAATAAGTGCACATAATATACATAATAGATGTTCCAGTAAACCTGGTTTTAGAACCACTTTTCTTGACTAAAAACGGCCACGTAATAATAATTCTAGAACTGTGTAGGATTTTCCATTTTGCTTTAACAAAAGAGGTTACGTATTAATAATTGTAGAACCGTATCAGATTGTTAATTTTTCTTGATCAAAAAGGTCACATAATAATTTATTCACCTCTTTCCTAATCATGGACCACTTTATATTGTTAAAACAGAAACTCAAAGCAAACATTAAATATGAAATAAAAATAAATACAAGGTGCCCAGTAAAAAAGTAGTAAATTCAGAAATAAATTTATTTAGCTATCATGATTCATGCACAAACTGAACAGTCATCGTAAATGTTCAAAATGTTTGCCTGAGTGTTTGACACAAATTTGTAAGCGTGGTAACCAGGAGGAGGTAACTTTACAGATAGTGCCAGAAAGAGATTTCATTCCAAGCTTCATTTAAGTTCCACTTCAATGAATCAATATCGACGATGTCACGACGACTGTTTTGCAAGTGAGTTAAGTGTATACCCCAGATACAGTACTCCATAACAATAAAATCTGGACTTTTAGAGGGCCACTGAGATAGACCAATTAGAGGTGGTATAATTTCTCGAAGAATAAATTTGCCGCTTTTTTATTGGACACCCTGTAGTCAAATATGAGAGCAGAAAAATATTCAAGTGTCCTTTATTAATTTTTCTTTCGAATGAAAAGAGGTGTTTAGACAATCAGTTGCCGAAAAATCAATAGTGTAGCTCTAAGGTTTACTATTTTATTATTCATAAAAACTTTCATGCAGACAATTTTGGTAGCTACAAAGCTATCTTTGTCCAAGAATAATCATCGTATTTAATAACAATGTTTCAACTGTCCAGTCTTCCTTAATTTGTCAAGTTGTGGATTTGTGCTTTAGAGCAAGCCTTATTGAAATGATTGTAATGTTCACATCGTTTTGTAGATTTTTTATTTATTGGTCAAGATGCGTTTTTTGATTAATCACTTCTTTCACCTTTTCTTTTTAGTGTTCAGGAATTGATGAAAGCGTCATTGGCAGAATAATGCCTTTTATATATTTAATTACTTATTGCACAAATAATTGAAAGGTGAGTTAGACAACAGAGTATAAAGTTTTAAAACAAAAATTACCTTATTTAAATTATTTTATTGTGCTAATGATTTTAATGTGCATTGCGAGTATATAGAAAATTATGACAGCGTATTTAAGTAATTTTTCACTTTCATTTTAGTTATACTATAGGCAAAAAGTTTGGGGCAGCCCTCTTGGTTTCAAAGAATCACATAAAAAATGAAGGTTTCGTGCTTTTTTCAAAACTAATTTACTAGCTCACTTCGGGTCAGTGTGACATTCTCTTCCTGAAGGGTTTTATTATATATTATGCAATAATAATAATAATAATAATAATAATAATAATAATAATGAAATTAACGCATTACTGCATAAAGTTTAAGCTCTTTTTGCTTAATCTACTTTGCTGGTTAATGGTAATCTTAGAGCTGACAGATTTTTAATGTTACGTAACCCCCCTCTAAATGATTGAACGCCATGCACTAACAGGTTGAATAGTTTCAGCATTTTAGCTTAGTAGGAGTTAATTAAACCAATGGAGGCATGAAACTTACTAATTATTAAATCCAGCGGATGGCCTCACACTTTAGAGGGCCTGAGAGCCGTTTTATTGAATAGCCATTTTCGATTTTTTCTAAGTAAAACATGTATCCATTTTTTAAAAAAATATCACTTTTGAATTGAATACCTTTGTTTTTTTATAGTGCAATTTGCTATTCGAATTACGAATTGAAGATGTCAAAATTAAACAAGTACAGAAATTTAAATATCTGGGAAGTACTTTATCAGGTGACGGAAAATAACACCAAAGGCTTATTGGAATTGCAAAAGATGTCTTCCAAAAACTAAACAAAATATAAAAGGCAGGAATATTTCGTGAGAATACAAAGAAAAGAGTCCTGAAGTGCTGTGTAATACCAGTCTTCTTATATGATAGTGAATGCAAGACAATTTCCTCCTAGATGAAGAAGATTCATTAACTGATTCGTTTTCTACTTCTTATCAACCATTTATAAGTTATTTAAAGCCAGAAAATATTTTTTAGATTGTCAGACTTTCTTTTGGAGATAATAATAATTCAATGATAATAATTAACCCATAGCTGAAGGAAGAAAAGGTGGATTCCTACTAGGGGGATTTGTGCATAAGCGAATTTAACGAACCCAACGGGAATTGGAACTCAGCTCTCCGATTAACAATTATCCATTATACCACCAGCATATGTAAGCTTACAACACCTGGTATTTCTAGCGGTTACCCATCTAGGTACTGGCCAGCTTAACTTCGATGATCGTACGGGAACCGTTGTTTTAACGTGATGTAGAGGTAAACCACAAATGAAGAAGTGACTTGAGGTTCTACAGAAGGATGCTGAGAATAGTATGCATGGAGCATGCAGACAACAAGGAAATTTTAAGGAAAATGGAAACAAAAGGAAAACTTAGAACCAGAAAATGATAGTTGAAATCCTTGGAAAACAGAATGAGGAAAGAGGGCTGGGAAAATTTGACACTTACAAAGCATACTGAAGGAAAGTGGGGGTCAGTACGAAACAGCCAGCAACCTACATAACCTGCTTGTGCAAATAGATAGCAGAACAGGGAGTGAGACGGATAGTAAGACGACAAAAATTACTAAAAGCTCTAAGGAAATTGTAGGAAGCCATGATCGTCTACGTCCTGAAGGTATACGGCATATAGACGACTACTCAATATACGTAAAGAATATACTTCTGGATCAGCATTTAGCGCGGCCTAATTTTTTGTGCCAAAATGAACTTGTTCCCAAGTTGATTTCATGTAAATATCGACGTAAACGCTCATGCACACTCGCATATATATATATATATATATATATATATATATATATATATATATATATATATATATATATATTATTTAATGTTTTGTTTTATGTACCAATAGGTATTAAAACAATTTACGCTTTAACTTAAAAACACGTAAAAAGCGTAAAAATAAGAAAAGTGCTCAATACTTTATAGAACAGAGCAATCTAAGATCAAACTAAATTAATTATAGCAACTTGCAGGCTAGTTCACCATATATGCTATACGCTATATATATATATATATATATATATATATATATATATATATATATATATATATACCCACACTTTCACATAAACATCATTAGCGTATCCAGATGGGAAGCCTGAAGCATTTATACTTATATATACATAGTTATACATAACCTTTTATACAAATACACGCGCTAATGCGTTTTCATATTTATACGCACATATTAGAAGGACAATTGAAAACAGTCGCACACTTCTAAATAAAAAGGTACATAAATAGAAATTTGCATGACCGTACACACACACACACACACACACGCACACACACACACACACACACACACTGAGAAACACGTAGGCACACTAGTCGTCACACCGAGTAACGTACCCCGCGGGTTTGCCAAGTGGATGTTACTAAGTTTTGCAAAGTGCGCCCACAACGCTTATTAAAAAGCTGACTTAATGAAACAAAGACACTAATTACTTCCTGGCGTAATTAAATAATATGACGCTAATTATTTTTGTTTCAAATTTCATTTTAAATTTTGCCCTTGTTTCGTCTGAAAGTGAAATGCGAGTCTAATTGGTGGCTGATCGGCTGGGCTGGGCCGGTCAGCACTAATCGATTTACGCGTCGGATTGGTGGGAGGGAGTGTTGAAGACCGAGGGAGATTAGTGATGTGTTGACGGTGAAAGGGAGTGTGATAACTAGATATAGTGATAGATGCATAAAAGGAGAAAACAAAAAGGAAAGAAGAGAAAGAGTGATTGAGAGAGAGAGAGAGAGAGAGAGAGAGAGGGGGCAAAGAGAGATGGGACTGAAATTGAGAGAAAGAGAGAGGAGAAAAGAGAGAAGTCAGGGCAATAAGGAATGACAAGAGAATAAGTGAGATTGTACTGAGAAAAAGGGAAAAGTGAAAGAGAGAAAGAGAGAGAGAAGAGAGAGAGAGAGAGAGAGAGAGAGAGGGATGCATACAAGAAAAAGGAATATAGGAAAGATGTCAAATGAAAGAGAAAAAGAAGACGAGAGAAAGAATGGAAAAGAAAGAGAGAGAGAAAGAAAGAATTGAAAGAATAGTTTTAATAAGGATATTAGCGAGAAAAGGATAAGGTTATAAGCAAAAGAAGTATACAAAAGATGAACAAGTGAAGAAAAATTAGAATGAAAATGGTAAATGATAGAATGAATGATAGATAGATATGAGAGAGAAGGAGAGAGAGAGAGAGAGGGAGAGGGAGCAAGAAAGAGATAGATAGAATGGTTGATTAAAAGTGGATAAGATTTTTTAACAGAAAGAGAAAAAATTTGTAGAGCACAGTTTGAGAGAAAAGCCGAAGTTAGATGAAAGAAAAAAATCAAAACGTTGAATAAAAAAGGTTTGGTCTTCAAAGAAGAGAAATAGAGAGAAAGATCAAAAGAAAAAGAGAAGTGGTGGCGTGGTGAAATATAGAACTACAGACGCATTAAAAAGCGATAAGACTGAGGAGAGAAAGAGGCTTTAGTATTAGGTTGGTACAAAAATAATGACGTAATAATGTCGTTTTCAACGTATTTTTAAGGTCAAAAAACGACATTATTACGTCATTATTTTGCACCAACCTAATAGATTTCAGCATCAATATGGACTCTGTAGATTCAAGTTAAATTTTGGACAATTTGTATTCAAGATCAGTTTTGAACTTAAAAAATTGTTAAAATCAAAAAAGAAAAAAAATTAATTAAAAAAGCATATATATATATATATATATATATATATATATATATATATAAAGGAAAAAACTTAATGAATCATCGAAAACACGCTTATAAATTATAATTTATTTCAACAGGTAAGTTAACACCCGTCTCATCAGACCGAAATTACAAATGGTTTAAATTTAAATTTATCCTAATATTAAAAAAAACCCCAAAAAACAAGATTACAGGCAGTCTAGACGCTTCACTTAGAAAATCAATTTTCTGGGGATTTATAATATTGAAGACATATGTAGGGGAGGAGGGGTTGTTAGCTTTCAACGTGATTTTCATGTGTTGTGGTTGGGAGAACATTGTCACAGCTAAAATACTAACACATACACACCCACCCACATACACACGCACACACGCATAATACACATACATATATAAATACACACATATACATATGCACATATAAAAGGGAGAAGAGAATATTTAAATAAATAATTATTATCTCTCTCTCTCTCTCTCTATCTATCTATCTATATATATATATCGTTTTATTTAATAAGATTTCTCGAATATTCAGGCCGGTAGATGAAGTAAATATGGGGTTTACATTAATAAAAAAAAAAGGTACGTCTACTCAAATATTGGTATCCACTAAAAAATAAAGCTTAAAGTGAAAAAATCTTTCGGATTTGTAAATAAAAAATTCATTACTTTAGAAATTGGTTTGTTCACGTTCGGATACGAAACTGAACAGATATGATCTACGAAAATCTGGGACGAGAAGGATTTGCGCTTATATGGTACTATTCAGCCTTGCTTGATCGGCGACGATTGTCGTGGCCGAGTTGTCCTAAAGTACATTGGATCCCTCTTGCAGACCCCCGGAGGGCGTATCTTTCTTTTGAAAATTTTAAAGATTTATCGAATATTCAGGCCGGTAGAAGAAAACAATTAAATAGTTTAGAAAATAAAAGGGAGCGTCTGCTCAAATATGGGTATCTACTAAAATAACATTTAAAATGATATATATATATATATATATATATATATATATATATATATATATATATCTTTTTGGTGTCGTTATTGGAGAACGAGAGAAAATCGTGTTGATACATATTATTTATTCCAGTACTTTCGACATAGCACAATGTCATCATCATTGTGTTGTTTATTGCAAGACAAAAATGTTATGTTCATTTGATAGTTAAATTTGTTACCTGTGGAGTGAAGAAGGTTGAGTCAGCGCGTGGTCGCTTGACACAGCTTCAGGGGAGGTAACACTACAATATTTGTCTTGCAATAAACAATACCATGATGATGACATTGTGCTATGTGGAAAGTACTCGGAATAAATAATATGTATCAACACGGTGGTTTTCTCTCATCCTTCAATAACGACACCATAATTCTTGTTCGTAAATACATTAGGATCCAATTGAAAATAAGTAGATTATACTTGTCTAAATTATTCAATGAAATATGTCACAATGAAAACATGCTGCCAAAATATACGCATATATATATATATATATATATATATATATATATATATATATATATATGTGTGTGTGTGTGTGTGTGTTATAATAAAGAGAAAAAACAGTAAGATATATAATCCGGTGTTCTTACTAATATTTTTATTTTTACAAAACAGTGCTCAATGCAAATCTACAGAGCATAAATATTATAAATTTAGTAATTTAAAAATATGTTTCCATCGCTACACAGGAATTACCCTGTTTCAAAAACAGAAGCAAAAACTTCAACTTCAAATATATATTCAACTATAGATTCCAAAATTCGCTTGAAAATGAAACAGCACTAGTTGACATTCAACACCATCTCTTTATAAGACACCAGAAGTGTTGTAACAAAATGGCTATTTTTGTAGTCATTTTATAACATATTTATGTTATAATTTTCGAATAAATTATATATATATATATATATATATATACGCTGTCAGTTTACTCAATTTCGACGGCCATTTTCTTATACAAAGAAAGTACCGGTAATTCTGGGAGATTCTAGTCATAGATATAACATGAATATTACTTACTGAATATCAACTAATATAATCCAATGTCAAGAATGCTCAAGATGACAGCTTATAGCTTCATTGGCAGATGTTTAATACGTAGTTATTCTTCTTATAAACTGGCTAGCACTCAAGTCTGAAGAGCAGTAGTTTACTAATTTTAAGCAGACGAAGAAGGGTAAATATGGTGGACTCTCTTGTCGATTTTGAAACCTGGGAGATCAACCGTTCCATTTAGAACTGCTCTACGTATGATTTGATTATAGTGGTGAAGGCTTGGGTAGAACAAATTACGCTTTACATAGGAAATGATAACAGAAAACAACACTTCAGAAGTACCCCTATTCATAGATGAATTCGGAATTCTCCTCCTAGCCTGAGGCCAAACAAGGTTTCAGAGCCCAATCTGCCCTGCTATCCATTCATGCCTTTTTAGGGTATCAGGGCGAAGTGAAGGTAACAGAATCGATCAGATTTTGAACTTGGTTCGGAATTTTCCCTTTGTGTCGACAACTACACATCTCCAATATATATGTAGATGGCAGAGTCTGTTTAATTGGGACACAAATTAAGCCAATTCAGGAGCTGTTCCAATTAATACAAGCAATTTAAATATATATTGTTTCTATATTATTAGGTTGAATCATAAATAATTTTCATTTTAGTTCATCAATTTTTTCTTAAAAAAGTGGAATTATATTTTATTCAATTCAATATACACCCTTAATTGCCACTTATCAAGCAGCTCTTCGATACCTTCTATATATAAAATTCTGTGACTTCTGTTAGTTCGTCCGTCCGTCGCATCTTCTAAAATAGCAATTCACTGACCGACTGAGGCCAAATTTTTGGGAGAAGTACAAGCAGGCAAGGGGGTACAAAGTACAGTTGGTTTTCCTTAGTATAATAAATTTTCATTAATCTTTTTGGAACATACAAAATACTCCCACTATTTAAAAAAAACAATTTAATGATTAAAATAACAAATATTTATTTAATAAAAATGCAATATTGTTTTTGCATAGCTTTTCTTTAAGTTTTTATATATACAAAAATCCAGTTTCCAGTTCGGCCTGCGTTTGTGAGAACTATAAACAAATCACAAGGCCAAACGTTTCAGAAGGTTGGAATTTGGCTCCAAAAATAAATATTTACGCATGATCAGTTGTATGTTGCGAGCTCAAGAATAAGAAATCCTAAAAAAATATTCTTCGCTGTTGAAAAGGAAAAAAATAATTTTTCTTAAAAAAATATTGTTTACCATGATGTCCTATTAAATTAAATTAAAGAAATTATCAAACCACGAAGTAGTGTTTTTTGTCAAAGTATTTTCCAAACAAAACAGCTTATTCAAATTTTATTGATTGGTTTGTGAAATTGAACGAAGCGTAGAGTTTGTAAATTTCGACAAAAATATTAGCGATAATTTCGACAATACTAAATATTGTGTGGATTTCAACATGAGTCAGCGTCCTGCAAAAAATATCTAGTTTGAGTAAAATTCCTTGGTTTTATGAGAAAAAAAGGCTTTCCAATCAAAACGTTTTGCAACAATCAAAAAAAAAAAAAAAAAAATGGTTATAATTGGTCAAAGGTGAATAAGACGGTTTGGGGAGAACAGACTGTGTTCCAAAATCTTTTCCTCAGTTATTTTTTCTGTATGCGGCTTTGCGTTGTTATAGAAGAGAATAACACTTTTCCTTTCATCTACTGTTGCACTGCCACTGCCGTGCCAAAAGTAAGGTATGTTAGTGTGCTCCAAATTAATTCTTAACTGTTACATATGTTTAGCATTTAGGGCATACATTTGTAATTATGATTCTCAAAAAAAAATTACTTATGACTCAACTTGTAATAAGTAGACTCTGTCAGAGATCCTATAACTGGAGTGTTTGTTTAGCAATCTCCTATGCTATGCCTTGTCGATGGCATTCGAGATCGCTCTCCATATGTATTTATTATCAAGCACTTCATTAATTCTAGGCGTGATGGTAGTTAAGGCATCAGTTATGGACAGAGAGGCACGAAGATTATTCTGTTTGTCATTCAGGAGATTCTTTCTGTTGATAATAACTTCAAAACCTTCAAAAAACAAAAACAAAAAAAAAAACTGATGAAACCAAAGAGACTGATAGGACGACATTGCGACGGGGACGCGGGCTAATTTGCATCTTTCTAGACAGAGTATACACTAGACATCTTCCACGAGATTGGAAAACATTTCTTTTTCAGGCAGCGGTTAAACAGCTTTCCCAAGATTGGATATAGTTCTGGGCCAAGGACAGTTACAGGGATTTTATGCGAACCACTAGCATTCGTATAGTCAAAGCTTTTGATAAGTCTAGAAGTCTACTGACACGAAATATACCACATAACGAGTGCTTTGTGGGAAAGTCAGGCAAGGAACGTGGAATTAGAAGCAAACTTCATTGCAAAAATCTTAGCCTTATCTGACGAGTATGAGATAGCCACAGAACCATTAATAATGGAGGGCACTGATGGTTTGCCTCTATTGAGAATTACGTTTGCGATTTTTCAGAACTCGTGTGTGTGTGTGTGTGTGCGTCTGAATGTGTGTATGTGAGAGAGATATAGAGATAGAGAAAAAGAGATAGCCGAGGTGTGTGTTTGTTAAAAAGATTAAATTTGTGTCTATGAGTGTGTCTGTAGAGAGAGAGAGAGAGAGAGAGAGAGAGAGAGAAAGAGAGAGAGAGAGAGTCGTACTGAGTGTGAGTGAAATGCGTGGATATTGTAGGTAAGGAAAAAGGTGATATCAGTGTTTTGGTAAGAGTGAAGCATGTGGTGTATGTGTGTGTGTCTGAGAGAGAGAGAGAGAGAGAGAGAGAGAGAGAGAGAGAGAGGAAAAGAGAGAAACATGGTGTTTCTAAAAGATGTAAGGTGTATGCGTAAGCGAGGGAGAGAGAGAGAGGTGTGGTGTGTGTAAAAGAGAGAGATGGTGCGTGCATGAGACAGTGAAATGTTAGCTGTGTCTCTGTGAGTGGGAGAGATGCCTGGCGTATGTGTGTGTGTGAGAGAGAGAGGGAGAGAGAAATCAGGGGAAAGAGAGAGAGGGAGGGGGGAAAGAGAGATAAGGAGAAAGTGCGAGTACCCCAGTATTCAAATAATAAAGGTAAAGGTTTTATTTTTTTTTCCTGAGTATTGCTGAGTTTTCTTAATTTTCGACGTTCTGCCAGGAGAATGTCTGGCAGATCGAGGAAACTTTTGCCTCGTAGTTCTGCATTTTTTTTTCTACTTTTACTTTTTTCCTTTGCTGAGGGAGATGGCCAGCTTACGGTTATATGTGAACCAATGCGTTACTTAATAACCCTGGAGTCGGCAACCTACAATGTTGGAGTCGGAACCCGTTCATCACTAGGAATCGTCCGGAGTCACCAAAAGAGATTTGTGGCTCTATTTACTATTTAATAAAGAATAGCACGATTTTAATCAGCTATGACGAATAACTGATTGGTTGATTTGTTTTCCAGAACCAGAAATATTTTTAGATTGTAATAACTATTTGAGATAATAATGATTTACTGATATAAGTCCTGCTAAATAATTTATAGCCGGATCAGGTGAAAAAAGGTGGGTTCATGCATTTTCCTAGGGTATTTGCACATAACTGAATATAATGAACCTAATTGAAATTGGAACTCGATTCTCTGATTTCCAATTCCGAGCCGTTATTCATTACACCACTCGCACATCCAGGCTTACTGCACTTGGGATTCCAAAGCGGTCACCCATATAGTTACTGACCAGGCTTGACGTTGGTAATAGTACGAGAACTTCTGTTTCCATGTGATATGACCGTAAGCCTACATGACGAATAAAGATAGTGTTAGGAACGCATATATATCATTAAACAAAGTAAAGTTATTCAATTGTGATTTGAAAACATGCAAATTGTTTAAAAAATGCACAGACAACAATGCATTGAGAATTACGTCATAACTGCTATGAGCCAATCAGTTATTTTTTTATTTTATTTACAATGCTGCACAAAGCCAAAGACCCACTCTGGTTAGAGGGTTACAAGTTAAGGGGCATATTGGGATATGTGGTGAAGATAACGGTTAACCCTAGTATTGAACAGATTAAGAGTGTAGTGATCGGGGAAGCATCCTCTTGGGAGTCGGTTCCGCAAAGAAGCGGTTCGTAGGAAGACGCTGCTTGGTGGAACTTTCATATCACACGTGGAATAAAAAAAGGGAATGAGGGTGGTTCAACTCATTATACGCGGCATGGCAAGCCTTAGCCGTGTCGGTTAGAACCGATGAAATTAAGGAATATAGTTCGCCTGAATATTTTCCAAGGAAATCACGATAGAATAGCGAGAGGTTTGAAACGTTTCGTCTGTGGAAAAGTGGTTGTAGGGTGGGAAATAATTTGTTAACGACAAGGATGCGAAGATGCTTTTCGTAAAAACTGGGAAGCTCCTGCCCATATATAGCAGCAGTAATCCATTTTCGGTCTGATTTGGCGCTTGTAAAGGTAGACGACAAACGAATATTAAATAAAACCAATTATTTATAGATAACTGTTTATATAATCGGTGATTTCATGGTTTACATAAATTAGACAAATACGTTAAAACTCTCGTTGAAATTAATTATTGCATATGTAATTATAAAAATCTGGTGATTGAGAAAAATTAAGTATTCGTTCTTGTATTTTGACCCTGAGAGCATTTATATCCGGTTTCGGTATTTTATTATTTCCCAAAGGCACGGCCCTTCACAAAAAAACAAAAAACAAAAAAACAAACAAACAAAAACAAACAAAAAACAAAAGAAACAAAAAACAAAAAACAAAACAAACAAAAAACAAGAAAACAAAAACAAAAATTGGGTGTTGTTCTCAATTAAATGCTAAAAAACGCGGGCGGGATGTAAATTAGATGTTTAGTTTTAAAGATTCCTGGTTCTGTCTTTTGACGTGATCCACTCATAAAATGAATTGTTTTTTCGATCACTTATCCTACTGAAAAAAGAAAAAAAAATTTTGATCGTAAATACACATTTTTTGCTGTTCGCTTGTGTCTATTTTCTGGAATGAAAACTATAGATTTTTTTCCCTATATAAGACTTATATACAATCTTAGAAGGTAATGTGTAATTTTATTTATTTTGAAAAATTAATGGTGGCAATGATTTTAGACAATTGATACAGCACTGTCATAGACTGAGGCCAAGAAGACAACATTAGTATTCTGTTTAGTTTTCAGTTACAGCAAAAGTGTAGGGTCTGAAGCCAGCCATCGACCCAGTGTTACACCACTCACCTGTACCCCCAATTCTTAATTAAGCATAAACTTTGCAATTTTTGATTTAAAATTTATTTAACAATCTATCTGTATGCAGTGCATTGAAAATCAGAAAGAAAGTGATTTTTAGCAACCAGGAATTAATTTAAACTTGACAGAATAGAGCCATTATATTTCTAATGTGAATGTATTGCTGGAGATGTATTACTAAAAACATTTACTACAGAAATACATTGTAAATGTTTTTATTTACTATAGATATACATTGTAAAAGATGTTTTTACTGGATTGTAAATGATTTATTATAGAAATGAATTGTAAATGATTTTACTATGAAATTTATTATAAATAATTTCCTTTAGAAATGCGTTGCAAATCATCAAAAAACTATTTTCAATGACAGAATAGAACTATGATATAAAATTTACGATGTTTTAATTACACTGGGGAACATGCTTTGTTCCTGGCTGATGTTGGAGTCATATTTCCTAGTAATTTTCTGATTTCAAAAATGGAATCTATTTTGCTCTGTTACGTCAAGATTTTCCACAAACTCAAATCTCCATTTTTCAACATTTCCAGAGTTATCACTCTTTCTAAGGATAGTTTTGGTTTCAGCAAATGCAGACCCATGTATAGGGCTTGACATAACTTTGAAAACATAGTCTTCAATGTCATTTAAAGTAAATGCAACTACAAAACTGAAAACAGATGTCATGATTTGAGTATCTTCAGTAAATAAAAAGCGTCAAACTTGAGCAACTTTCACTATTGTCAATGTTACTAGTTTTAAATGTCATAATGACGATAGAAATGTCCTTTATACAATTAGATACAGACAATACATTTTTGTGGCCCTTGACATCATACATGTCGCATATTTCTGGAAGGCTGCATTTCTCTGCTTGCTTTAGTGCGCCTGTCACTGCAAACCAGGTGAGACATGTTTTGTTGGACATTTAACTGTTTATCATAAAAACTGGTATTTTGAATGCATTCTTAATGTTGTAATTTTGAGTTCATATGGGTCAAAGTGGCTTTTTGTAAATCAGGGTCACTGAACTGTAGAAAAACTTTGTTATGTATGTTCTTTATGGAACTTTGCCATCACAAACCTTACTAATTACTTACTTTATAACAGTGTAATTTTTTTAGAATGTTTTTCTCAGGTGAAAACTGGCTTGAATATATGTTTAGTATTTCAGAAATGTGGCCAGTTAGAAATGCAAAAAAAAAACCCCATTATCTTCTGCTCTATTTGTGGGTGTTACACTTAAGCTAGGTAGTGAAAAAAATCACATAAGAAAGCTTAACTTTGACATGAAACTGGGTGATCAAAACAAAATCTGGGCACTCTATAGCGTGTAAAACATGTGTTGAAGAAGATTGGAAGCTTTTCATAGACAGCTCAAAAGCTAGACTTGTTTCCTGCTTAATAATGTGTTTGCTTCTATAACAATTGGACATTGTAAAGCTAAAGGAAAACTACAACTGGATGAAAAAATACTTGTAAAGATACGTTATGAGGAGTATAATATATATTATAATACATCCAATGATGGACTGACGATGATAATGATGATAAAGAAGAATTTCTATTGTAATGCTCATATGGAATAGCTTCACAACTGTGACTAGCATTCGCAATTATTTGTACAGTAATTCATAATATTTAGTAGAATAACGATGGATTTGGATTAACAAGTACCGATTAGGCTGAGGAACCGCTGAGTTTCAACCGCAGCTGAAAATTTGATTTTTCAATGGAGGCGGTTAAAGAACACTAGGTGAAATTGGTTAGCAAAAAAGTTAATACTAAAGCAACGTGATAGCAGCTGGGTGAGATAAAATAAAGGTGTGATCGAGAAGCCCGGAACGATTTGCCCGGGGACGCCCTGCGGCTTGCCTCATTTTTATCAGTTCGACAAAACGTACCGATTTGCTCACACCTAGGACAATAAGGAAGAGCGATACAAAGTCGAAGACTTGCCTGTGTATTTCCCTGTGGTCTTCGTTCTACTTTACTCTTGGGGGCGAAAAGTGGTTTCGGGCGTTCCCTGTAAGCGTCAATGGGTCGACAACAGGAATGATGAAGTGGGAAGAATAAAATGACACAGAGAGGTTAATGGTTGGGGGGCAAAGAAGAGACAGCAATAAGAAGACTGAAATAGTAAAAGATAGATCGAAAAGGGAAAAAAAATGATGGAATTAAAAGTTGGGTTATAAGGAAAGAAAAGAAAGAAATAATGAAAAAGTATTATATATATATATATATATATATATATATATATATATATATATATATATATATATATATATATATATCGTTCAGACTTTTTTCACACACACATATATATTTACACGGTTTTCATATATATATATATATATATATCTGTATATTTGTGTGTGTATGTGTATGTATATCAACCATCAAATTAAATGTTCAATTTATGTTTCTGTTTCAGAGAAATTATCTTAAGCATTTAAAATTATTTGTTGATATTAATACTCTGTTTATATTGACCACTCTAATTATAAAAAACTTACATTAAAAGTGTTATCTTTCAGAAATATGCTGGTTTTTATTTATCGAAACACAGTGTTTGGTATTATACGTATATATATGTTTATATATATATATATATATATATATATATATATATATATATATATATATATATATATATATATATATATATATATATATATGTATGTGTGTGTGTGTGTGTATGTGTGCGCGCAACCACATATCTATCTACACGTATCTATCCACACACACACACACACACACACACACACACACACACACACACACACACACACATATATATATATATATATATATATATATATATATATACGGCACCTTTAGAAAGTGACCGAAATCCATACCACGGATTGACCCAAACCTTGTGAGTGAAAATGTGTGGACGGAATCCCTGGGGGTGGAGTGGGGGCGTCGATAGCTGTGCTAGCACAAAGTCACAAGTCATCGGGACTGAGCGTTTGAGTGTGCTGGCCTTGTTCGGATTGTTGATCATGCTAGATAACACGCTCTCTCCGAGAAACTGTAACTAAGGTCAGCTCATTATAGTTGCATTATAAACCAGAGATTGGCCCTGTGAGTGTTGAACAAACACAAATGTGTCTGAATGAACGTCTGCAATAGGGATTGGCTAGCCGCCCTAATAGACTCGTATGAGTGGCCAGCTATTATATATATATATATATATATATATATATATATATAAAGTGTGTGTGTGTGTGTGTGAGAGAGAGAGAGAGAGAGATTGAGAGAGAGAGAGAGAGACATTGTGATCATAGAACTAAACACTGCATGGTGACTAACTGTTTAACGCTCCATTGTAATCTTGAGACAGTCACCATGCAGTGTTGATTACTATGTGCCAACTTATTTACATATGGTCTATTTTTTAAAATATTTTAAAAATATTTTTAATATTAATAATTATAATAATAATATATAATAATAATAAATGATACATATATAATAATAATAATAATATAATAATATATTTATATATATAATATATATAACATAATAATAATAATATTTAATATTTTAATATATTTTTTAATATTTACATATGCTCTATTTTGACATTGAATCCATTTCTCCTATAAATAAAATAGATTTTAGACTATATTAAGAAGAAAGAATAAAATAAAATCTGACATATTTATACATTACAAGGGGGGTAGTAAGAAAAAAAAATGCGTGTGTGTGTGAGAGAGAGAGAGAGAGAGAGAGAGACAGACAGAGAAAGAGAGAGGGAGCGACAGAGATTACTTTATTTGATCCAAGGACGTAATTGTGGGATAACAATTACTGATCGAATTTACAATATGAGAAAGACTAATCATTGCTCTACGGTAGTCAATCAGGTAGCAATTTCAGATATGATAATTGTGCTGTAGCGTAACAGTTATCGGGTGGAAAGTGGAATCGACGAGCCGAGTTCAAATTCTGACCGAGTTTGTTTCTTTAACTTCACATTATTGCCTTTGAAAAAGGCATGAAACCATTATCCTCCAGCTAGAATTAAATAGCATTCTGAATTAATTAAAACTTCTGCAAATAATAGAACACATTCTGCTCTTTAGTCTTGTTAGGGAATTCAATAGGAGAATGACAATTTTGAATTCAAAACAAGTCTGAAGAGGGATGTGTTCCGTCAGGCCATTTTTGTTCAATATTTTTGTGATCATTGCTTGTAGCTCAACTAAAAGCAATAGCAATTAAAAATTTTGCACGTAAAATAGAAACAAACAAACATTTTTTTTGTTTAATATATTTACACAAAATTTACATTCGTTGACACTGAGTACTTGTATGCAAGTGGGCTTGACTGTAGTGGTGGAATAACTTACTTGCTCGACAGCGGATGGTGGTCACATAACAGAACAAAGGAAAAGGAAATATTTTTGAAATCGCATACGTTTTATATAGATGACACGTGACCCTAGTTCCGTAACTGCGTGTATAAGGCAAGTATTACCACATTCGCCACATTTATTATCTACCTATGTTATTGTTTATTTATTTATTTTTTATTATTGTTTGGCCCTTGTGATATACACGCACTACAGCTACGGTTGCTGCATATGCTGTTCGCAATTTCCGCACCATCTTATGCAACAGTTTTCGAAGCCGATCACATCTTTCAGTGCTTTGAAACTTCGAGAGGATTTCCTAAGTGTCGTTTCTTAAAATTCCGAATACCTTACTTATTGCTTGCCGGTTCATATTCTTAGACATTTTTAATATTTTCATTCCGTATATTTTGTGTGTGTGTGTGTGTGTGGGGGGATCGTCATGATTTCATAGAATAAAAGAATGCAATCAAACTCGATGTAAGAATTTTCGCTACACATAAAAATAGATTATGCAAATAGTTTTTCGCAACAAAACCGAAAATATATAGCTAAAACGGCTAGGTATCGGAAATTGTTTGCACCCCCGTTTTTGTGGGGTGGTCTATCACCTCTCTCATTCAGAATCCCTACTACAGAATAATAATAATTAGGTATGGAAACGAGTCCAATAGGATCACCGTTTCATCTGTAGAAAACGCTATAAGAAACGCTATAAGAAACATTTCCTTATCAACCGGCGATTACTAGAAATTAACAATAGTTTAAAGTGGCCAAAGACTTTTGCACGCTGCTGTACATATAAAAAAGATCAATTGGTTGCCAAGCTTTTGTCAAGTGATCATCAAATATTGATGGGATAAATCCATGACGTCATGAAAGATGTGTTGTTCATTTAGAATCTCATGCTAGTTGAAACTATGAAAGTTTGAAATCTGACGACATCAATTGGAACTGGTCGATATTAAAAAGTATCTTGATTAAGGCGAAGTTAATCTTTCACCTTAACAAAGAACTGTAAGTGTTTCTATTGAATTTGACTAAGACAAAACTAACAAACTGGAGTTACTTAATAATAGATTGAGACACAGCGTCAATTGCTTTCAACCACGAATTTGCCTTTAGCGTAATGTAGATTATAAATGTTTTCAAGGGTAGGAGTTACTAAACAAATAGGTAGCTATCCTCTATCTTTACAAGAACCAGATCAGGCTCAAAATGGAGTACTGTTGTCATATTTGGGCGGGAGCTACCAAGTCCTCAGTTTCCAGTCTCGATAGACATTAAAAGTATCTCTTTTTCTTGTTCTTGTGGTTGACGAAGTATTTCCCACCCTCCAAACCTCACAGGCGGGATATGGCAAGCCTTTCACTTCCGTGGAATGTGCTCGGACGAACTACAGTCCTTGGTTCCGCCAGTTCTAACTTTCACGGTCAGGATCCGCCATACCACTTACATTGTAGCAAACCACCCACATTCCATCCGTATTCCATCGGTAAGAAGTAAGCTTCACTCGAACAACCACGAATTACTGCTCTGTGGAACCGACTCCCGAGAGGACTTTTCCACGATTACTACAATCTTAACCTGTTCAAATCTAAGGTTAACTGTTATCTTCCTTTCCTATTCGTATAAATTGCCTCCTAACGTGACCCTCTACCTTGTACAGAGTGAACAATACTGTAAAAATGATTACATATTGAATGAACAGTTACTACCGGTAGGGAAAAATGAACATCTAATCATTTATCTCAATTCTGTGTATGTACATTGCAATGTTAAATAGACAGGTAGGGACGATAATTCTTTATCAAGAAAAGTCTAGACGGAATATTTTTCTTCCAACCACCCGATTTTTAAAAATATTCAAATTAAACGCTTTGAATATCCACAGCTTAAATTAAGCGATGATTTTCGGTTTTACACCTCAAGCGATCTGTCCCCCCATCAACATTGATAAACGGAAAAATTGATGCCTGTTATTAGAAGTTGAGAATGGCTCAGTGGAATAATGTCATCTTTTCTGATGAATCATTATTCACCATTTTCCCCCTTCGGAGTTAATGTCTGTCTGGTGACAGCACAAACAAGCCTTAAACCTTGATTATTTGGTCCCTACTGTGAAGCATAGAGGTGGCCTTGTGATAATTTAGGTAGCCATATCATTGAATCCTCTTGGCCTTTTAATTGTTTTACAAGGCAGAGTTAACACCAAGGATTATCTGAGAATTTGTCTGATCGTAGTGCACTCTACTAGGACGATAATGCACTGATTCACACGGCTAATGTTATTTAAAATTGGTCAATCAGTGCCATACGTGAAAAACGCTTGGAAGATCATATCTTTTTCGATTCTTGACTGGCTAGATAGAAGATTTTCGCGTAGTAGGTTGCTGCTTCTTTCTGTGCTAGACTGGTTGCCAACCAAGGCTATAGGAACCATTCTGTCCTGCTGTTCAATCCATAGCTTAGAAGAGATAGATTCAAACATTTCTCAAGATATTTGCGCGTAAATGAATGTAACGAACTCCAATTTCTCATTTCGAGTCGATATCCATTGCTACAATAATGAAATAGGCAATCATCGGATCTCGATATAATTGGACATTTTTAGTGAATGTTAGAGCAACAAGTGAGGAACTGCTTCATGCATAATTTTTATGCAATATTTGTGGATTTCTTGCAGGTCATTTTTTAAAATAGATTCATTAAATAAATGCCCAAAATTACAGCGTTTGAGTTTGAACCTTACAATAACAGATTTGAAAACTTACAATTAGTGATTTGAAAATATCTTAAAGAGTTGTTCATGCGAGTAAAATCGCACAACGTCTGAAATCTCACTCCGTCGGAGTAATGGTGGCTGTATTTAGCGGCGTTGGACCCGTTTTCACTTATCCGCAGTTGCAGCAAAGAAACTGCTACTCGAGGCGCTGACGCCCGCTTCGTTCAGACCTAATGAAAGAAAACGGGGGCCCCGTCAGTCTAAATTCTGAGTTCTGTGTTGAGCCGTGCCAGGGAAAGCAATCAGTAGAACTCGTCTTAATTAAGTCAGTCTTGTTTGGGTATGAATTTTGCATTCGTCAGACACAGACAGAGGATTACACAAATTAATACAGCATCACGTGTTACACTGACCCGCTTTGGCAACGCCAATGCATTTACGCAGAAAGAGAGAGAGAGAGAGAGAGAGAGTGTGTAAGAGAGAGAGAGTGTGTAAGAGAGAGAGAGTATGTGAGAGAGAGAGAGAGAGGCACCACTGAGGAAAAATTTAGAGAGAGAAACTAAGATGAAAGGGAGAAAAGAAAAATACATGTAAAGTAAATGAAAAGGCGGAATTAGGAATCTCTCTTCATCTCTTACCTTCAGCTTAGTTTGGCACAAGGCCACAATAATGGGGCACTTAGTTATGATCAAACTCAGTAAAATAAAATGACCTGTGATACGCTAAACTTTGTTCTATGACAGTTGTCAACACACACACATACACATACACATACACACACACATATAGTATTTGCATATTTCTTTTCTTATGTATATATGATTAGTTTATTTCAAATACTTTTAGAAGACATTTTAATACATTATTTCTAATTGGTGATACTCCCTGAGGAGTAGACGGTGTTAATCCCGGAGGTTTCGTTTAAAAATCTGGAACAATCAACTAAGTGACAAACATTTTAATTATATCAATATATATATATATATATATATATATATGTGTGTGTATATCCCACCCCAAACACACACACACACACATATATATATATATATATATAAACAAATATATATATATATATACTAACTAATATATATATATATATATATATATATATATATATATACAAACTATATATATATCCACTACAAACACACACACACACACACACACACACACACACACATATATATATATATATATATATATATACACAAACTGATATATATATCCCACTACATATATATATATATATATATATATATATATATATATATATATCCCACTACAAACTGATAGCATAAACAGTTTGAAAAAATCCCAAGAATTTTAAAATTAAAATTCGTAGGTGAAAATGGTCATTAACTAAACGTATCTTAATTTCAATTTTAAAGAAAATTTGCTCTGTTAAATGAAAATAAACATTGAGCGCTCTCTTATGAGTCAGTTTTAACGTATTTCAAATTCTATGTTGTGTTAATAGGACTCACCTGGATTATACCAACGAATTACTACCTATATATATATATATATATATGTATATATATACAGAGAGAGAAAGAGAGAGAGAGACAGACAGACAGACAGACATAGACAGAGAGACAGAGAGACAGAGAGACAGAGAGAGTCAGGACATAGGAATCTTCAGATCAAGTCAAATTCATATATTGAGCACGCTTTCCCCTAAATATATCAAATTTTAAACAACAACAACAACAACAACACAACAGGAATAACAATAATAATAATACTAATATAAATCGATAACATCCATCAAAATACGTAAGTTAAATATTGTGCAAGTTTTTATGGTCATTTTTTACGCAAAAAAAATAAGTGGGCGCACTATACACAGGTAATTTTCTTGAAGTGGTTGATAATCATGCATTTTCGGTGACCGGTTGCACTATGCACAGGTAAATATTTTCTAAAGGGTTTAAAACTTCTGCTGAAAAAACAGGTGTCAAAGTATACATGAAGTCCGCTTATACACGACTATATGCAGTCTTTCAAGGTGAGCAGAATTTTTGGTAAAAACGATTCAATAGATAACTAGATCAACAATAGTTAATTAATTAATAAATATCCAAACAACATAATTAAGGGATAAGATTGAACATATATTAATTATTTCACCTATATATATATATATATATATATATATATATATATATATATATATATATATATATATATATATCACATGAACAATGCCATTGAGCTATTTTTTAGCATGAAATCTCACAATATAACCATTTGTAACATAGGTAATATGATGTGATGTTGATCGTACAAGTTTTTCTAGGTAACCACAAGTCAGAGCACAACATATCGCTAGGAGTCAAATAAAGCCTTTAATTCAAATGCCGTGAGATACTGAGTTTGTTATGGAATACAAAATTGAGTTTTTATGTCTGCAGTTTGACAAATAAAATCGAATGAGATTTCCGAGGTCATTAGCAGTAGGATTAATATAGAGTTATTATGATCAGTATTACAGTTAAACAGTTATACACTTGGAGGTAAATCAGAATAATTTGGGCAGAAAAAGAGGATACGTCAGGTTGTGATAATATCTATCTATCTATCTATCTATCTATCTATCTATCTATCTATCTGTGTGTGTGTGATTGCATGCGTGTGTGAATATAATATACAAATCTCTATATAAAACTAATAGTAGGTAATCGGATTTCAGATCAGAAAAACTCATAATTATCCGATAGAACAGAAGAATGATAAGATAAAGAAATAATAAACACTTATCAATCAATTGATAAATGTTTCCGATTCGTTCTTTATTCTAACACGCTCACACACACATACTCTCAATTTTCAACGTCCGGTGAAAATTTAACTTAACCGATTATATTCAGCTTTCTATCGCTTTTTGTTTATTTTTATATTTCTTGTTTTTAATTATCCCACGTTGTAAGACCGTTTTTTTTTTGTGAGGGAAAGAGATACTAGGTGTAAATTTATCCGTAAATAATTCCCAAATTAAAACGCTTTAAATACATTTTCGCCTTAATAAATTTTTTTATTTACCCTCGTATAATATCATAGACACATACACGCCCGCGCACACACACACACACACACACACACACACACGTGTGAATTTCATATACAATCCCCATCTTGGCAGTAATTAATTAACGAGTTTACTTGTGACGGTTGAATTTCAGTTTTTCTACAATTGCATTAGTTACATCGTTTACATGATTAGGATAATATTTGTTCAGTGAACACTATTGCTGTATGTGAAAAAAATAATTTTGCTTTCTGAGACATTAAAAGTAAAAATATCCGAAGAGACATAACACCGCCATTCCCGTTGAAAAAATGTCGGAGATGTTTAAGTAATTAAGGACATATTGAAGGCAATGGAATTGGAAGAAAGCAGCGTATAACATATCTAATGTGCATGTGTAAATGGTCGACAGGACACGGATTAGGAGAGATAGCAAAAGGACAAGTTTTTCTAAGGCCTACAAAGGACAGGATGTTTGTGGAGAGCCATGATCGACCACGCCCTGAAGGAACACGGGACATAGAAGAGGAAAAATTTGTTATAATTTCTATGTGATTAGGCTAGGATATTTTTACCATCACAATTATGTCTTTTGTTGTACTGTAAGGTGCCTAATAGAGATGGTTGTGTTTTGGTGTAAATTTTTCAACATCTCTGTGAACATGACAGCGGGATATTTCACAATTAGGAAATTGAGATTTGGCTGTGTGACCGATAAATATAGAAAGTACAATTGTGTTTTATTTTATATAATAGATTCCGAAATATATGGAGAACATCAATATATATATATATATATATATATATATATATATATATATATATATATATATATATAATTAATAAAAGTAAAATGTTTGTCACTTAGCTGTTTGATGTTACCTTCAGCATTCCGACTCCAGAGTTTCGTAGACGGATCCTTCTGTCCACTCGTCAGAGTATATCAGCAATTGACGATATTCAGTCACCTCCTCCCCACGAGGGTGTCATGTGGCACAAGGCCTTTTTAACGTGGGCATTCCGAGCCCGTGGGCTCGGCCAAAAATATGCCCATTGAACCCGTATAAACGGGTTCAGGGCCGGTCTACCTCCCCGAAGAAAGAGAGTTTAACCGAACAGTCGCTCAGAAAGTACTGACTGCTTATAATTCTCGATTTTTTTTTATATGCACTTATCATTGCGGCAAGTTTTTTTTTTTAATTTTTTCATAGTGGATGTGTATTTGTGTGTGTTCGTGCACGTGCGCCCATGCATCCGTCTGCGTGGATGTGCATAGGTGTAGTGTGTCGTGATTATTTGTCCTTTTCGTCGTTTTTTTTAATCTCTCCACTTTACGCTTTAAATTTTCTCTCATTTTTTTCTTTTTCTTTTCAATAGTTGCTATTCATTGCCATTTAGCTTCCGTTTTTTCTGGACAGACTGCCGTTTTTAATTTTTGAGTGTTCTATTCTTTTCTTGAGTTAGAAAATCGTATTTCATTTTATACATAAAAAATTAATTTTAATGTTTAAATGATAAAGTAAATATTTATATTATATAAATTATATATGTCTTAACTGGGCTATTATCTATTATATATACCGAGTGTGCTAATTATTTGATAACAGACTTTCAGCGAGCCTTAAATGTTATGTAATGTAAACGAGCAAATATAATATTACGCAGAATTCTCCAAAATTTATCATTCTTAATTCCTTCTTATACATCAATAGTATTAACATGGTTTGTTTAGAATGTGACGAAGGAAATGAGAAAGGCTCTCCGTCCTCTTGGCACGAACTGCCAATCACAGCATTTCGGAGATAGCCAGCTTCTTGGAAGTGGGCAGCTGAACAGGGCAAAAGATAAGTGGTTCTGCCCATCAAGTTCATGTCATCTGTATTAGTCCTTGGGGGTCATGTACAAAAAGGGCTATATCACACCAACCCAAATCTTCCCGTAGGATCAATGTTACACTCTACATCGAGGTGCTTGTGCCGACCAAAGTCGTCGGCACAAGCAGAATTCTGCTTCCTAAATCCACATTGCCCATGTTGGCAAAGTGCGGCTGTCCGAAGATTTTCATGATCAGTTTATCTTCATATTTGGCATCTTAGATTTACATGACAACCATGTCTGAAGTATTGTTGAGATGGAGATCAACCAGAAGATCTATCTATCTATCTATCTATCTATCTATCTATCTATCTATCTATCTATCTGTATAACACTTTTTACGTCTCCCTGATCACGTAATAGAAATAGAATTTTTGGTTACTTTAAACTTAATAAAAATCAAGGCCGTCACCATAATTTATTGATGTATTAAGTTATTTCTAGCTCACACATTATTTTTGTCTGTTGATAAATGAATAATAATTTCGTAATTGAATTGTACTTATAAAATATGAAAAACATACATATCTCCGCCATTTTTCACGGAATGCATATATATGAGAAGGTGCTGAAAAGTTCTCAATAATCAGATTTTGGAAAGTAGGCCAGGCTGAGAACTTTTCAGCACCTCATCACACACACACAGACACACATACACAGACACACACAGACACACACACACACACACACACACACACACATATATATATATATATATATATATATATACAGGGTGTAACAGCAAAATCGACCAAATCGTGTAACAACATAATTGTCCATCCCACAAAATGTTTAATATCTAAAACCCACTAAACTAATTGAGTTTCTTTTTGTAGATTTTCAGATAAGATGTTTAGCCATCTTGACACCATTTCTCGTAAGAATCACTGAAACAGACCTTTGTATTATTCAGCTAGAAAGAGAACAGGTTAAAATCATTTTGTGTCAGACCCACTATATCTTGCCAACTCAGCAATGGTAAGAGGAAAAAGATCATTCAGGCCTTCAGTAATGGTACCAACATTCATACTCTGGCTTCAATCTTGAAAGTCCATTCAAGAACCATCAAGAGAACGGTGAATAAGTTTAAAAAAGATGGAACAGTAGAGAGGAAAACTGGATCAGGGGATCACAACAGCAAGAGCAATTATCATTTCAACTTAAAGCTAAAGAGATCAATTAGAAAAGATCCAACTCAATCCATCAGATATTTGGTATGTAAGAGAGGAGTTTCAGCTTTGACAGTCCAAAGAGCAGTGAAAAAAAACTAGAAAATGAAATCGCAAGTGAAAATTGTGAGGCACCTTGTTACTCCAGGACAGAAACTTAGAAGGTTAGAGAGGACAAAGATCATCTTGAATAAGTTGGAAAATGATCCTGGAATAGCATATATATTTGAAGTTTATTTCAATCCATCATGAGCTTCTGATGTTTAGCTATGATTAATTAATGATAAACATGCCATTTTCGTTTATGATCGATTTCATCACGATTATTCTGTTAAGCTTAAAGTGTAATTATACATTCTTACTGTCCAAAGTAGTCCAATACTATTACAAAAACCCCGAGAAAGATATATTTAATAATCGTTTCTAAGATACAACGGTTCAAAACTTAATCTAACAAATAGACAATTTTGCTTTTACTCGATTTGGACAATTTTGCTGTTACACCCGGTATATATGTATAGACTTACCGGTCACTTTATTAGGCAGATTTTTCTGTTACCGGATTGAACCCCTTTTTGCCTTTACATCCACCTCTAAATTCTACTTGGTACAGGTTCGACAATATTCTCAGGCATTCTTTAGAAATTTGGGTCCATACTTTTATTATAGAATTCCGTAATTCTTTTACATTGCTTGGTTGCGTATTCAGGATTCGAATTCCCTTTTCATCACGTCCCAAAGGTGCTCTATATAAATGTGATGCGGTGAGGCCATTTTGATAGAAAAAGCCTTCCTATATTCCATGAACTCATCTGCCACTAGTTTTGTTTTTTGACACGGGGCGTTGTCCTGCTAGAAGTGACCACCAGAGGATAGCTTCATCGTGGGCATACATTGAGATACATGATCACCCACAGTATCTAGTATAGACAATTTTTTATTGGTAAAGTATATGCCAGGAACATATTAATTATATCATTACACCAGGAGCAGTAGTAGTAGCAGTCTGAAACGGTGATAGAAGGCAGGGTTTATTTCTACTTGAATGTTGTCTCCGCCAAATGCTCCAAATATTGCAGAAGCTCATCACAGCAGTCACAGTTTTTTCCAATCTTCTATTACCTATTTTTTTTGATTCTTAAATAATTGTATCTTCTGTTTCCTGTTCTTATCTAACAGGAGTGGAAACTCATGGTGGTCTTCTACTGCTGTAGCTCATCTGCTTCAAGGTTCGATGTGTTGTGCGCTTTGATATGCTATTCTATAGACTTTTGTTGTAAAGTGTGCTTATTTGAGCTACTGTTGCCTTTTTATCAGCTTCAATATGTTTGACCTTTCTCCTCTGACCTCGTTCATCAACAAGGGTTCTTCACCAACAGAATTGTCGCTCACTGATTTCTTTCTTTCTTTTATTTGATCATTCTCTGTAAAACTTCGAGATGGTTGTGTGTGACAATTCCAGCAGATCAGAACCTTTAGAAATACTCAGAGACGCACTTCTGGCACCAACGATTAAATTAAATTACCTTTCTTTAGGTACTTACCTTTCTTTCACATACTAATACAGGAAAGGAAATATCAGGTCATCCCATAAGTTCTGTCCAAATTTTACCTTTTTTTTTTTTTTAAAATGAACGAAATTTAAAGAGTATTTTATAATGTCTAATGAAGCTGAACATTATTTTTATGTTTAGATGCATTTAAACTGATCAAATTTTATTTAAGAGAACAATAAAAATAAATTTTGTTTGATTAAAACCCTGCTAACATGGAAGTACCCAAGAATCATTTGAGGCACATAATGCTTTATGAGTTCAAGAAAGGAAACTCAGCAGCCGAAGTGGCTAGAAACATTCACTCAGTTTATGGAGAAGAATGTGTGAATGAAAGAACATGCAGAAGATGGTTTGCAAAATTCAGAGGTGGAGATTTCACCCTTGAAGATGAAGATCGAACCGGACGTCCAGTTGAGTTTGATGAAAACCTTCTTGAAGCATCCCTTGAAGAAAATCCTGCTTTATCAGTTGAGGAATTGGCAGTGGTTCTCAGTTCAAACCATACAACTCTTCATCGTCATCTTCAACAACTTGGAAAATGGGTGCCTCATGAATTTTCTGAAAACAATCTCAAATCCCGAGTTGACATCTGCTCTTCTCTCCATTCTCGCCAACTTGTTTAACCTTTTTTGGATAGACTTGTGACTGGCGACGAAAAATGGATCTTTTATCGAAATGTTAAGCGTCGTAGACAGTGGCTTGGTAAAGGGAAAGGACCCCAACCACAGCCGAGAAGGGAACTTCATGGGCAAAAGGTTCTTCTTTCAATCTGGTGAGATCGCCAAGGAATAATCTACTTTGAATTCTTACCACCTAATGCAACAATTAATGCTCAAATATAGTCAGCAATTAGAGCGTTTGAACCAAGCTTTGAGGAAAAAAGACCTGCTCTAGTGAATCGAAAAGGGGTGATGTTTAATCAGGACAATGCGCGACCCCACACACCAAGAGTCACGTCACAAAAGATCGAAGAACTTGGGAGAAAATTCCTCATCCACCTGATCTTGCTCCTTCAGACTACCATTTGTTTCGTAGCTTACAGAATCATTTGGAAGAAACAGCTTTTGTAACACAGGAAGAGGTTAAAACTGACATTTGTGAGTTCTTCGAATCTAAGCCAAAAGAATGTTACAGTAATGGAATTAGTAATCTTGTTAATAGATGGAAGGAAGTCATAGATAATCAGGGAAAATACATTGTTGATTGAATCTGTAATTAAATGAAACATTTGGTCACTTGCTTTCTTTATTCAAAATTCAGACAGAACTTATGGGATGACCTGATATAAGGTTGTCAGGGCCATGATTAAATGTTTATAGCCATTAAATTGATGCGACGTTATTGGTTGATTAGAAATTTGCATAAAAACGCATTTGTTCATTTGTGCTTAATTAGTCAGACAAGGTCAAAATGGGAGCTGATGTCCAAAACGACCTCAATACTGTCGTTAACCGGGACAAATGATGGTTTGTCAATTTTAACGCCTCCAAAACTAAACTTCTCTCCATTAATCCCAGAGAGTCCTTTTTCTGCCTTCCATCAGCATGGCTGATGCTATCCTCCAGGAAAGTGACACGTTGCGTCTTCTCGGGCTAACGTTCTCAGGTGATATGAAGTGGAAACACTATATTGAATCCATTGCTAAGTCGGTTCACTGTGCCAAACGAGACAATTTTTCTTTACGGAATCTATCTTGCATATCTATAAGTCCACCATTCGTCCATGCTTAGAATATTGTTCCTGCTATTTACCTAGAGCTCCTCGATAAAATCCAAAAAAGAATCCGCAATATTATTGGTCCTGATCTGGCGGCTCAGCTTCAGTCACTTACCCACCACTGTAAGATTTTCTCTTTGTGCCCTTTTTATAAATACTTTCATGGTAATTGTTCGGATGAACTCTTCGCTATGGTACGTAGACTGTATGAATTTAAGCGCAATACTAGACTGGCAGCGAGATCTCATCAATTTACAGTTGAGCTAGCTAGATGTAGCCGTAATTTCTGTGCTCACAGTTTCTTATCTCGCACTTCTTACTTGTGGAACTCCCTCCTGGCTCCATGCTTTCCAGCCAACTTTAATCTGCAAAAATTTAAATGCAATGTCAATCGCTATCTATTGTCCTGCTGGTTGTTCTTTTCCCTTCCCGCTCATTATTAATGTTTCTGTTCCTAATTCCTCCACACCCTGTAACCCCTTGTTTGTTAGTAGCTGTACTGCCTTGCTTGGAGTGATACTGATTAAAAAAAGAAAAAAAAGCGGACAATGACAGTGATATAAAAATCTATGTATCAGACTAATGACTAGTGGGTAATCGAATAATAAAATGGAATATATATATATATATATATATATATATATATATATATATATATATATGTGTGTGTGTGTACAAAAATTACGTAGCACAGAATTAATTTACATATGGCTTTGGAAATAACGGAACGCATTCTTTTAAAGGAATCTTTTTTCGTCCAACACTTTTTCAGAAATATTCATTGGAACCACAAGAATGAAAACGGTGAAATTGAAAATGGTTAACACGGGGGCTAAATAAAGAGACACAACTAATATAAATTTATTACTAAAAACAATAAATCGGTGTAAATAAATAGTGAGTATAAAACAGAAAAAATACTTAAGGATAGATAGATAGATAGATAGAGAGAGAGAGAGAGAGAGAGAGAGAGAGAGGTGGAGGAAATTGAACAAAGAATAAGCTGTGCCAAAGGTAATTTCGCCCAACACAGCAAATTGCTACAGACTCAAAACATCAACCTGAAAACTCAGGTCATGTTCTTCAATAGCCTCGTCAGATCAAGATTTTAATATGGATGCCATGCATGGCGCCAAACCCATTCAGAAATAACTAAATTGTCAGCTGTATACAACCGTTTTTGGAGATTAATAGTGAAAAAATTCTTTGAGTGGCTTGGCAAAGATTGGGCTTCTTTGAACATTGTAGACTGGCGCTACAGATTTACAAAGAATTATACCAAATAACAGAAACTATATCAAACTCTCATCAATACTGGAAAGAGCGATGATAGCTATTGGACTTGAGAAACCACTTTCATGAAAAATTTCTTTAAGAGAAAGATTTTATAAATTTCATCCAAAAGCAGTAGTGGCTGCTCAGTCAATGAATGCCAAATATTTCCATGTAGGGAATGACAAATATTTCCGTCAAACGGCTAATATTACCATATCAGCATATATATATATATATATATATATATATATATATATATATATAGTAACGTAATGAAGGGTTTGTTAATCCGTGTGGATAATTCCAAAGAGGATGTAATCCAGAGAGCTCAATGTAACAACAGAACAAATATTAATTAAATAATCAAGAAAGAGACAACCGTAAGTCTCCATGACTATAATTTATTTCCCCAGAAAATATATTTTCCTGGTTCATCAGGTCACATCTCTAGTTACAAAGGAATTTGGTTACTTTTATTTTTAATACAAGTTATTGAGACATGTGTTATTAAAGACTACGGAACTTTTCCGTTTAATAAGCTTTCCTTCTGTTTTTTTTTCTTGCTTTCTCGCAAATTAGCATTTGGGTCTAAGTTGTTGAAAAAAGCCCCGAGTCCTTGGTTTTTTGCTGAGCGCTTTTGGTTGTCGTCAACCGTCATCATGGCTGTATGTCTTGATTTGAAGTAGGTTGTTTTTATTTTTAATTTTATAGATAATATTTTGGAGTAGTCAGGCATTGTTGGATTAGCTCGCAATTGGGAGGGAGTTGGTATTTATTATTTGGAATATTAGTTATTAAATATGTTTAAGATGTTTCTGTCTGTATTAAATCCTATTTTATTTATGTTAGGTTTTTGGTTTTTAATTGTGATTGCTTCAAGAATTTGTAAGCGTGTTTTGCAATTGTTTTTGAATGGGATTTTGGTATTGTTGATTAGGATTTTTCTTATTTCGGAGGATTTGAATCTGTTATTAGTGCGACAGCTTGTTGTTATAAGGTGATTTTTTATGGCACTGGAATACATATATATATGTGTGTGTGTGTGTGTATTTGAGTGTGCACACGCATGTATAAAGAGAGTGAGTAAGAGAATGTCGGTTATGTTTTGTCAGCTTTGCATTATTATCATAGAAATCCACGAATGTGAGTCATTCACAGAGAATCAAACTCACTCTTAATGGTTTGCAAGACTAGTTTGCGAATTACATGGAGTGTGACTTTGTGTTTATGTGATTGTGTATTTGTATGTGTGCGCATGCGTTTGTGTCTGTGTGTGTGTATGTGTCTGTGTATGTGAATAGATTAATCTATGTCTTGAGGCTAATCTATCATAAGCGAATAAAAACTAACTGCAGATCTTTGATTGTCAGTAGCGAAAATGAGGCGAGTTGTGAAACATGACATTTTTTGCGAGTTGACAAATATCGCAAAATTAGTTGTGTTCATAAAACTCAAGAACAAATAAGAAAAATCGAGAACCAAACATAAAACTAAGAAAAAGAAAAGAGAGAAAAATTAAAGAACGATTTAAAGCAAAGAAAATTAAGGAAAAATAAAACAAAGAATTAAGAAAATGGAAAGGAATAAAATCAGAAGAAAAGGGAAAGATAGAAGAAAGTGTAAGAGAGAGAAATAAAGAACAAAATTGAATTAAATGAAGACAAAAGAGGAAAAAGTACGAAATGAAGTAAGTAAGTAATGAAGTAGGTAGGCAATTAAGTATGTAGATGATGACGTAAGTAATGAAGTATGTATGCAATGAAGTAAATTGGCAATGAAGTAGGTAATGAAGTATATAGGTAATAATGTATATAGGTAATGAAGTAAGAAGTAATGAAGAATGTAGGTAATGAAGTAAGTTGGAAATGAAATATGTAGGCAAAGTAAGTAGTAAGTAATGAAGTATGTAGGTAATGATTAAGTTGTTAATTAAGTAGTTAAGGAAGTAAGTATATAATGAAGAATGTAGGTAAGGAAGTACGTACCTATGTAGGAAGTAAGGAAATATGAAGATAATGAAGTATGTAGGTATTGAAGCTAATAAAATAAGTAATGAAATATGTAGGCAATAAAGTATGTAGGTAACGAAGTAAGTAAGTAATGAAGTATGTAGTCAATGAATTAAGTAATAAAGAAGTATGTAGGTAATGGGGTATGTAGCCAATGAAGTAAATAATGAAGTATGTAGCCAATGAAGTACATAGGTAATGAAGTTAGTATGTAATGAATTATGTAAGTAATGAAGTGAGTCGGTAATGAAGTATGTAGATAATGAAGTATGTAGGTAATGAAGTAAGTAAAGAAGTATATATGTAAGGATGTAAGTTGGAAATGAAGTATGTACTCAATGAAGGAAGCAAATTATGGTGTATGTAGGTAATGAAATAAGTAAAGTGTGAGGCAATGAAGTAAATTGGTAATGAAATATGTAGACAATGAAGTAAGTAATAATGCAGTATGTCGATAATGAAGTATGTAGGCAATGAAGTTAAGTAATGAAGAAAATCGGTAATGAAGTATGTAGGTAATGGAGTAAGTAATGAATTATGTAGGTAATGGTGTAAGAAGGCCATGAAGTATGTAGGTAATGAAGTAAGAAAGTAATGAAGAATGTATTTAATGAAGTAAGTAAGTAACGAAGTAAATAGGCAATGAAGCAAGTGGGTAATGAAGTGTGTAATGGTGTATGTAGGCAAGGAAGTAAATAATGAAGAAGAGGCAATAAAATATGTAGGCAATGAAAGAAATAAACAAGAAGCAAGTGGGTAACAAAGTAATGGTAATAGTGTAAATAATGAAGTAAGTAAATAAAATATGTAAATGAAAGAAGCAATAAAATGAAGTGTGTACTGGTGTAGGCAATGAAAAGTAAATAATAAGGCAATGAAAGAAGGTAATGAAGCAAGTAATAGTTAATGGTGTATGAGCAAGGAAGTAAATAATGAAAGCAGGCAATAAAATATGTAGGCAATGAAAAAGTAAATAATGAAGTGTAAGTAGGTAGTGAAGTGTAAATGGTGTGTAGGCAAGGAATAAATAATGAAGTAAGCAATAAATAAAATATGAAGGCAATGAATGAAGTGTAAATAATAGAAGCAAGTGGAGTAATGGGTGTGTAGTGTAATGGTGTATATAGGCAGGAAGTAAATAAGTAAAACATGAAAGAAGTAAATAATGAAGCAAGTTGAAGTGTAATGGTGTATATAGAGCAAGGAAGCAACAATGAAGAAGCAGGCAATGTAGGCAATGAAATAATAACAATGAAGTGGGTAATGAAGTGTGTAATGGTTGCATGTAGAGCAAGGAAGTAAATAATGAAGTAAGCAGGCAATAAAATATGTAGGCAATGAAAGAAAATAATGAAGCAAGTGGTAATGAAGTGTAATGGTGTATGTAGGCAAGGAAGTAAATAATGAAGTAAGCAGGCAATAAAATACAGAAAGGCAATGAAAGAAGTAAATAATGTAAAAATGAAGGTAATGGTGTATGTAAAGGAAGAACAATGAAGGGTAAAATATGTAGGCAATGAAAGAAGTAAATAATGAAGCAATGGGTAATGAAGTGTATGGTATGTAAAGGGAAGTAAATAATGAAGTAAGCAGGCAATAAAATATGCAGGCGATGAAAAGTAAATAATAATGGAAAGTAGGTAGTGAAGGTGTAATGGTGTATGTAGGCAAGGGAAGTAAATAATGAAGTGTTAGTAGGCAAGAAAGAAGTAAATAATGAAATTGAAGGTGTAATGGTGTATATAAAGGTGAAGTAAATAATGAAAGTAAGTAAGCAAAATAAAATATGTAGGCAATGAAAGAAGTAAATAATGAAGTAAGTGGTAATGAAGTGTGTATGGTGTATGTAGGCAAGGAAGTAAATAATGAAGTAAGCAGGCAATAAAATATGCAGGCAATGAAAGAAGTAAATAATGGAAGCAAGGGGTAATGAAGTGTAATGGTGTATATAGGCAAGGAAGTAAATAATGAAGAAAGAAAGAAAAATGAAGGAAAGTAATGAAAATATGACAAGGCAATAAAAATATGTAAATAATGAAGAAAAAATAATGAAAGAGTGGGTAATGAAGTAATGGTATGTAGGCAAGGAAGCAAATAATGAAAGGTAAAACATGAAGTAAAATAGGTAAACGAAGCAATAAAGAAGTAAATAATGAAGTGCTAAATAAAGAAAAGAAGTAAATAATGAAGTAAGTGGGTAATGAAAATGGTGTATGTAAAGAACAATGAAATAAGCATGCAATAAAATATGTAGGCAATGAAAGAAGTATAATACGAAGCAAGTGGGTAATGAAGTGTGTAATGGTATGTAGGCAAAAAGTAAATAATGAAGTAAGCAGGCAATAAAATATGTAGGCAATGAAAAGTAAATAATGAAGCAAGTGGGTAATGAAGTGTGTAATGGTGTATGTAGGGCGAAATAGTAAATAATGAAGTAAGTAGGTGTAATAAAATATGTAAATAATGCAATAAGAAAGAAGTAAATAATGAAGTAAGTTAGGTAATGAAGTGTGTAATGGTGTATGTAGGCAAGGAAGTAAATAATGAAGCAGGCAATAAAATATGCAGGCAATGAAAGAAGTAAATAATGAAGTAAGTGGGTAATGAAGTGTAATGGTGTATGTAGGCAAATAACAGAAAATAAATATGTAGGCAATGAAATAACGCAATAAAATATGTAGGCAATAGGCAAGGAAGTAAATAATGAAGTAGGCAATAAAATATGTAAATGAAAGAAGTAAATAATGAAGCAGACGTGGGTAATGCAGGCATGGTAGTGATGTGTGTAATTATTGTATGTAGGCAAGCAGAAGTAAATAATAAAAAGTAAATGAGGCAATAAAATATGGCAAAGAAGCAATAATGAAAAATGAAAATAATAAAACAAGTGGGTAATAAAGTGTGTAATGTGGTGTATGTAGGCAAGGAAGTAAATAATGGAAGTAAGCAGGCAATAAAATATGTAGGCAATGAAAGAAAGTAAATAATAAAACAAGTGGTAATGAAGTGTGTAATGGTGTATGTATGCAAGGCAAGAAGTAAATAATGAAGTAAGCAGGCAATAAAATATGTAGGCAATGAAAGAAGTAAATAATGAAGCAAGTGGGTAATGGAGTGTGTAATGGTGTATGTAGGTAAGGAAGTAAATAATGGAAATAAGCAGACAATAAAATATATGCGATGAATGAAATAATGAAGTAAATAATGAAGTGTGTAAGGTGTAGGTAATGAAGTGTGTAATGGGTAATGAAATTGTGTATGTATGCAAAGAAGTAAATAATGGAAGAAAGCAGGCAATAAAATATGTAGGCAATGAAAGAAGTAAATAATGAAGTAAGTGGGTAATGAAGTGTGTAATGGTGTATGTAGGCAAGAAGTAAAATAATGAAGTAAGCAGGCAATAAAATATGTAGGCAATGAAAAAGTAAATAATAAAGCTGTGGGTAATGAAGTGTGTAATGGTGTATGTAGGCAAGGAAGTAAATAATAAGTAAGCAGTAAAAAATATGTAGGCAATGAAAAAGGGGTAATGAAGTGGGTAATGAAGGTGTAATGGTGTATGTAGGCAAGGAAGTAAATAATAGAAGTAAAGCAGGCAATAAAATATGTAGGCAATGAAAAGAAGCAAATAATGAAACAAGTGGGTAATGAAGGTGTAATGGTGTATGTAGGCAAGAAGTAAATAATGAAACAAAATATGGTAAATGAAAGAAGTAAATAATGAAGGCTAAGTGGGTAATGAAGTGTGTAATGGTGTATGTAAGCAAGGAAGTAAATAATAAGTAAGCAGGCAATAAAATATGTAGCAATAGAAAAGTAAATAATGAAGCAATTGGGTAATGAAGTGTGTAATGGTGTATGTAAACAAGGGAGTAAATAATAAATAAGCAGGCAATAAAATATGTAGGCAATGAAAAAGTAAATAATAAACAAGTGGGTAATAAAGAGGTGTGTAATGGTGTATGTAGGCAAGAAGTAAATAATAAGTAAGCAGGCAAATAAAATATGTAGGCAATGAAAGAAGTAAATAATGAAACAAGTAGGTAATGAAATTGTGTAATGGTGTGTGCAAACCCAAGGGAAGTAAATAATGAAATAAAAAGGCAATAAAATATGCGGGCGATGAAAAGAGTAAATAATAATGAGAGTGGGTAGGTAGTGTGTAATGTGTATGTATGCAAGGAAGTAATGTGAAGGGAAGGCAATGAAAGAAGTAAATAATGAAGCAAATGGGTAATGGAAGTGTGTAATGGTGTATATAGGCAAGGAAGTAAATAATAAAGGCAATAAAATATATAGGCAATGAAAAAGTAAATAATGAAACAAGTGGGTAATATGAAATTGTGTAATGGTGTATGTAAGCAAGGAAGTAAATAATAGAAGCAAATAAAAAATATGTAGGCAATGAAAAAGTAAATAATAAACAAAAGTAATGAAGTGTAATGGTGTATGTATGCAAGGAAGTAAATAATGAAGAAGCAGGCAATAAAATGAAAAAAAAATAAATAATGAAATAAGTGGGTAATGAAGTGTGTAATGGTGTATGTAAGGCAAAGAAGTAAATAATGAAGTAAGCAGACAATAAAATATGTAGGCAATGAAAAATGAAGTAAATAATGAAGCAAGTGGGTAATGAAGTGTGTAATGGTGTATGTAGGCAAGGAAGTAAATAATGAAGTAATGAAGTGTGTAATGAATAAAATATAATGTAGGCAATGAAATAAGTAAATAATAAAAACCGTAAACAATTTAATGAAGTGTGTAAGTGTAATGAAGTGTAATGTAGGCAAGGAAATATGTAAAATAATGACAAGTGGGTAATGAAGTGTGTAATGGTGTATGTAAGAAAGTAAATAATAAATAAGCAGGCAATAAAATAATAAGAAGGCAATAAAATAATAAAGAAGTAATGAAGTGTGTAATGAATGTAAGCAAGGAAGTAAATAATGAAGTAAGTAAATAAAATATGTAGGCAATGAAAAAGAAGTAAATAATGAAGCAAGTGGGTAATGAAAAGTGTAATGGTGTATGTAGGCAAGGAAGTAAATAATGAAAGTAAGCAGGCAATGAATATGTAAATAATGAAAAGAAGTAAATAATGAAGTAAGTTAGGTAATGTAATGGTGTATGTAGGCAAAGGAAGTAAATAATGAAAATAGCAGGCAATAAAATATGTAGGCAATGAAAAAGTAAATAATGAAGCAAAGTGGGTAATGAAGTGTGTAATGGTGTATGTAGGCAAGAAAATAGTAAATAATGAAGTAAACAGCAGGCAGGCAATAAAATATGTAGGCAATGAAAAGAAGTAAATAATGAAAAAAGTGGGTAATGAAGAATAATAATGGTGTATGTAGGTAAGGAAGTAAATAATGAAGTAAGCAGGCAATAAAATATGCAGGCGATGAAAATAAGTAAATAATGAAAGTAAATGTAGTAGTGAAGTGTGAAGATAGAAACAAAATAAGGCAAATGAAAGAAGTAAATAATGAAAAGGTAATGAACAGAGATGGTGTAAAGAAAATAATGAAAGAAAGAGGCAATGAAATAAAGAAAGAAAAATAATGAAGAAAGAAAGAAGTGGGTAAAAATGAAGTGAAATGAAATATGTAGGCAAATGAAAAAGAAAAGAAACAAGGTAATGAAGGTGTAATGGTGTATATAGGCAAGAAGTAAAATGATGTAAGAAAAATAAAAAAAAATGTAAATAATGAAAACAAAAGTAATGAAAGTGTGTAATGAAAAGTATGTATGGCAAGGAAGTAAATAATGAAAGGCAGAAAGGCAATAAAATATGTAGGCAATGAAAAGAAGTAAATAATGAAGCAAGTGGGTAATGAAATTGTGTAATGAAGTAAAAGGCAAAAGAAAATAATGAATTAAGCAGGCAATAAAATATGTAGGCAATGAAAAAGTAAATAATGAAGCAAGTGGGTAATGAAGTGTGTAATGGTGTATGTAGGCAAAGGAAGTAAATAATGAAGTAAGCAGGCAATAAAATATGTAGGCAATGAAAAGTAAAAATGAAATAATGTAAGAAAGTAATGGTGAATGAAGTGTGTAATGGTGTATGTAGGCAAGAAAGAAATAAATAATGAATTAAGCAGGCAATAAAATATGTAGGCAATGAAAAATGAAAAATAATAATAAAGCAAGTGGGGCAATGAAGTGTGTAATGGTGTATGTAGGCAAGGTGTAAGGAAGTAAATAATGAAGTAAGCAGGCAATAAAATATATAGAAGCAATGAAAAGTAAATAATGAAGTAAACAGGTAATGAAGTGTAATGGTGTATGTAATGGTAACAATGAAGTAAAATGTGAAATAGCAAAATAATAAAGAAAGAAAGTAATGAAGTGTGTAATGGTGTATGTAAGCAAGGAAAAATAATGAATTAAGCAGGCAATAAAATATGTAGGCAATGAAAAAGTAAATAATAGAAAGAAAAGGGTAATGAAAGAAAGTAATGGTGTATGTAAACAAAGAAGTAAATAATGAAATAAGCAGGCAATAAAATATGTAAAATAATGAAAAAAGTAAATAATGAAGCAAGTGGGTAATGAAGTGTGTAATGGTGTATGTAGGCAAGGAAGTAAATAATGAAGTAAGCAGGCAATAAAATATGTAAGCAATGAAAAAGTAAATAATAAAAAGTGTGTAATGAAGTAAAATGTAATAAGCAAGGGAAGAAATAATGAAGCAAAGCAATAAAAAATGTAAGCAATGAAAAGAAAGAAAATAATAGGAAACAAAGGGTAATAGAAATAAAATGAAGTAAAAAGGCAAGGAAGTAAATAAAATATAAAAGTAGGCAATGAAAAAAGAAATAATGAAAGTAAGTGGGTAATGAAGTGTGTAATGGTGTATGTAGGCAATGAAGTAAATAATGAAGTAAGCAGGAAGTGCAAATAATGAAGCAAGTAATGAAGTGTGTAAAATAATGAAGTGAAGGCAATGAAAGAAGTAAATAATGAAGTAAGTGGGTAATAGAGTGTGTAATGGTGTATGTAGGCAAGTAAATAATGAAGTAAAGGCAATAAAATGTAGGCAATGAAAAGAAGCTAAATAATGAAGCAAGTGGGTAATGAAGTGTAATGGTGTATGTAGGCAAGAGAAGTAAAATAATGAAGTAAGCAGGCAATAAAATATGTAGGCAATGAAAGAAGTAAATAATGAAGTAAGTGGGTAATGAAGTGTGTAATGGTGTATGTAAACCAAGTAAATAATGAAGTATTAACAAAAATATGGTAGGCAATGAAAAAGTAAATAATGAGCAAGTGGGTAATGAAGTGTAATGGTAGGCAAGGATGTAGGCAGTAGAAACAAAATACATGGTAATGAAAGAAGTAAATGAAGTAAGTAGGTAATGGTGTAATGTATGTAGGCAAGGAAAAATAATGAAGGAAATAGGCAATAAAATGAAATGAAAAGAAATAATGAAACAAGTGTAATGAAGTGTGTAATGGTGTATGTAGGCAAGGAAGTAAATAATGAAGTAAGCAGGCAATAAAATATGTAGGCAATGAAAAGAAGTAAATAATGAAGCAAGTGGGTAATGAAGTGTGTAATGGTGTATGTAGGCAAGAAGTAAATAATGAAGTAAGCAGGCAATAAAATATGTAATAATGAAAGAAGTAAATAATGAAGGCAATGAAAGTCTGTAATAATGTATGTATGCAAGGAAGTAAATAATGAAGTAAGCAGGCAATAAAATATATGAAAAGAAGTAAATAATGAAGTAAGTAGGTAATGAAGGTGTAATGGTGTATGTGTAGGCAAGGAAGCAATAATGAAGTAAGCAGAGGCAATAAAATATGGCAATGAAAAGAAGTAAATAATAAACAAGTGGGTAATGAAGTGTGTAATGGTGTATGTAGGCAAGGAAGTAAATAATGAAGTAAGCAGGCAATAAAATATGTAGGCAATGAAAAGAAGTAAATAATAATGAAGCAAGTAATGAAGTGTGTAATGGTGTGTATGTAGGCAAAAAGTAAATAATGAAGTAAGCAGGCAATAAAATATGTAGGCAATGAAAAAGTAAATAATGAAACAAGTAGGTAATGAAGTGTGTAATGGTGTATGTAAGCAAGAAGTAAATAATGAAGTAAGCAGGCAATAAAATATGTAAGCAATGAAAAAAGTAAATAATGAAAACAAGTGGGTAATGAAGTGTGTAATGGTGTATGTATGCAAGGGAAGTAAATAATGAAGAAAGCAGGCAATGAAAAGTAAATAATGGAAACAAATAATGAAGTAATGAAATGAAGTGTGTAATGGTTATGTAGGCAAGGAAATAAATAATGAAGTAAGCAGGCAATAAAATATGTAGGCAATGAAAAGTAAATAATGAAGCAAGTGGGTAATGAAGTGTGTAATAGTGTATGTAGGCAAGAGTAAATAATGAATGTAAGCAGGCAATAAAATATGTAGGCAATGAAAAAGAAGTAAATAATGAAGCAAGTGGGTAATGAAAAATGGTGTATGTAAAAGTAAATAATGTAGTAAGCAGGCAATAAAATAATAAAGTAGGCAATGAAAAGTAAATAATGAACAAGTGGGTAATGAAAAGTAAGGAAGTGTATGTAGGCAAAGAAAGAAGTAAATAATGAAGTGAAGTGTACGGTAAAAAATATGTAGGCAATGAAAGAATATAAATAATGAAGGCAAGAAAAGTAATGAAGTGTGTAATGGTGTATGTAGGCAAGGAAAAAATAATGAAGGCAATAAAAATGTAAATGAAAAGAAATAAATAATGAAGAAAAGTGGGTAATGAAGTGTGTAATGGTGTATGTAGGCAAGGAAGTAAATAATGAAGTAAGCAGGCAATAAAATATGTAGGCAATGAAAAAAGTAAATAATGAAGCAAGTGGGTAATGAAGTGTGTAAATGGTGTAAGTAAAGCAAGGGAAGTAAATGGTGTATGTAAAAACAATGAAGTAAGCAAGCAATAAAATATATGGGCAATGAAAGAAGTAAATAATGAAGCAAGAAAGTAATGAAGTGTGTAATGGTAAAGTATGTAAAGGAAGGCGTAAATAATAAGTAAGCAGGCAATAAAATATGAAATGAATGAAAATGAAGTAAATAATAAACAATGTGGGTAATGAAAGAAGTGTAATGGTGTATGTAGGCAAGAAGTAAATAATGAAGTAAGCAGGCAATAAAATATGTAGGCAATGAAAGAAGTAAATAATGAAGCAAGTAGGTAATGAAGTGTGTAATGGTGTATGTAGGCAAGGAAGTAAATAATGAAGTAAGCAGGCAATAAAATATGTAGGCAATGAAAAAGTAAATAATGAAACAAGTAGGTAATGAAGTGTGTAATGGTGTATGTAGGCAAGGAAGTAAATAATGAAGTAAGGCAATAAAATATGTAGGCAATGAAAAAGTAAATAATAAAATGAAAATGGTGTATGTAAAGGAAGTGTGTAATAATTGTATGTAGGCAATGAAAAGTAAATAATGAAGTAAGTAGGTAATGAAAAAATAAAATAATGAAGTAACAATGAAGAAAGAAAATAAAGTAGGCAAATGAAAAGAAGTAAATAAAGAAAAGTGGGTAATGAAGAAAGTAAAGAAAGAAATAGGCAAGAAGCAAAGAAAGAAATAGGCAATAAAATAAATAAAAAGAAACATAGTAAAAGATGAAGAAAGAAAAGAAGTGAAAGAATGAAAAGAAAAAGAAAACACGAAGTAAGAATAAAATATGGAAGAAATGAAAGAAGTAAATAAATGAAAAAAGAAAGAAAATAAAAGTGTGTATTGGTGTATGTAGGCAAGAAAGGAAAAATAAAGAAAAGAAAAGAAACAAAATATGATAGGGAAATAAAGAAAAGAATAAAGAAGTAAAATAATGAAAAGAAAGAAACATGTAGGCAAAAAATAATGAAGTAAAAGAAAAAATATGTAGGAATGAAAGAAGTAAATAATGAAACAAGTAGGTAATGAAGTGTAATGGTGTATGTAGGCAAGGAAGTAAATAATGAAGTAAGCAGGCAATAAAAATATGTAGGCAATGAAAAAGTAAATAATGAAACAAGTGGGTAATGAAGTGTAATGGTGTATGTAGGCAAATAAATAATGAAGTAAGCAGAGCAATAAAATATGTAGGCAATGAAAGAAAAATAATGAAGCAAGTGGTAATGAAGTGTAATAATGTATGTAGGCAAGGAAGTAAATAATGAAGTAAGCAGGCAATAAAATATGTAGGCAATGAAAGAAGTAAATAATGAAGTAAGTAGGTAATGAAGTGTGTAATGGTGTATGTAGGCAAGGAAGTAAATAATGAAGTAAGCAGGCAATGAAAGAAGTAAATAATGAAGCAAGTGGGTAATGAAGTGTGTAATGGTGTATGTAGGCAAGGAAGTAAATAATGAAGTAAGCAGGCAATAAAATATGTAGGCAATGAAAGAAGTAAATAATGAAGCAAGTGGGTAATGAAGTGTGTAATGGTGTATGTAGGCAAGGAAGTAAATAATGAAGTAAGCAGGCAATAAAATATGTAGGCAATGAAAGAAGTAAATAATAAACAAAGGGTAATGAAGTGTGTAATGGTGTATGTAGGCAAGGAAGATAAATAATGAAGTAAGCAGGCAATAAAATATGTAGGCAATGAAAAAGTAAATAATGAAGCAAGGGTAATGAAGTGTGTAATGGTTGTATGTAGGCAAGGGAAGTAAATAATGAAGTAAGCAGGCAATAAAATATGTAGGCAATGAAAGAAGTAAATAATGAAGCAAGTGGGTAATGAAGTGTGTAATGGTGTATGTAGGCAAGGAAGTAAATAATAAAAAGTAAGAAATAAAAATATGTAGGCAATGAAAGAAGTAAATAATGAAGAAACAAATGGGTAATGAAGTGTGTAATGGTGTATGTAGGCAAGAAGTAAATAATGAAGTAAGGGCAATAAAATATGTAGGCAATGAAAGAAGTAAATAATGAAGCAAGTGGGTAATGAAGTGTGTAATGGTGTATGTAGGCAAGGAAGTAAATAATGAAGTAAGCAGGCAATAAAATATGTAGGCAATGAAAGAAGTAAATAATGAAGCTAAGTGGGTAATGAAGTGTGGTGTAATGGTGAAGTATGTAGGCAATGGAAGTAAATAATGAATAAGTAAATAAAAAGAAAGAAAAATATGTAGGCAAAGAAAGAAAGAAAGAAGAAAGAAAAGAAAAATAAATGAAAGAAAGAAAAGAATGATAGGAAACAAAGAAAGTAATGAAGTGTAATGGTGTATGTAAGGAAAGGAAGAAAATAATGAAGAAAGAAAAGAAAAAGAAAGAAATGAAAGAAAGAAATAAAATAAGTGGTAAAGAAGTAATGGCAATGAAAGAAAGAAGTAAAAGAAAGAAGAAAGAAAGCAATAAAATGAAAGTAAAAAGAAAAGAAAGAAGTAATGGTGTATGTAGGCAAGGAAGTAATGAAGTGTGTAATGTATGTAGGCAAGGAAGTAAATAATAAGTAAGCAAGGCAATAAAATATGTAGGCAATGAAAAATAATAAGTAACAAACAAAGTGGGTAAATAAGTGTGTAATGAAGTATGTAGGCAAGAAGTAAATAATGAAGTAAGCAGGCAATAAAATATATAGCAATGAAAAGAAGTAAATAATGAAGCAAGTGGGTAATGAAGTGTGTAATGGTGTATGTAGGCAAGGAAGTAAATAATGAAGTAAGCAGGCAAAATATAAAAAAGTAAATAATGAAGCAAGTGGGTAATGAAGTGTGTAATGGTGTCTGTAAAGGAAGTAAATAATGAAGTAAGCAGGCAATAAAATATGTGGAAAGAAGTAAATAATGAAATGAAGTATGTAATGAAGTGTAATGTGTATGTAGGCAAGGAAGTAAATAATAAATAATGAAGCAGGTTATAAATAAAAATATGTAGGCAATGAAAGAAGTAAATAAGTGAATGAAGTGGGTAATGGTGTAAATGGTGTATATGTAGGCAAGGGAAGTAAATAATGAAGTGTGTAAGGTAGGCAATAAAATATGTAGGCAATGAAAGAAGTAAATAATGAAGCAAGTGGGTAATGAAGTGTGTAATGGTGTATGTAGGCAAGGAAGTAAATAATGAAGTAAGCAGGCAATAAAATATGTAGGCAATGAAAGAAGTAAATAATGAAGTAAGTAGGTAATGAAGTGTGTAATGGTGTATGTAGGCAAGGAAGTAAATAATGAAGTAAGCAGGCAATAAAATATGTAGGCAATGAAAGAAGTAAATAATGAAGCAAGTGGGTAATGAAGTGTGTAATGGTGTATGTAGGCAAGGAAGTAAATAATGAATAAGCAGGCAATAAAATATGTATGTAGGCAATAAAATATGAAGGCAATAAAAATGTAAATAAAAGAAGTAAATAAGTAATGAAGTGTGTAATGGTGTATGTAGGCAAGGAAGTAAATAATGAAGTAAGGTAACAAAATGTAGGCAATGAAAGAAGTAAATAATGAAGCAAGTGGGTAATGAAGTGTGTGTAATGGTGTATGTAGGCAAGGAAGTAAATAATGAAGTAAGCAGGCAATAAAGGCAATAAAATATGTAGGTAAATGAAAAAGAAGTAAATAATGAAGCAAGTGGGTAATGAAGTGTGTAAATGGTGTATGTAGGCAAGGATGTGGGCAAGGAAGTAAATAATGAAGTAAGCAGGCAATAAAATATGTAGGCAATGAAAAAGTAAATAATGAAGCAAGTGGGTAATGAAGTGTGTAATGGTGTATGTAGGCAAGGAAGTAAATAATGAAGTAAGCAGGCAATAAAATATGTAGGCAATGAAAAGAAGTAAATAATGAAACAAGTGGGTAATGAAGTGTGTAATAATGGTGTATGTAGGCAAGGAAGTAAATAATGAAGTAAGTTAGGCAATAAAATATGTAGGCAATGAAAGAAGTAAATAATGAAGCAAGTAGGTAATGAAGTGTGTAATGGTGTATGTAGGCAAGGAAGTAAATAATGAAGTAAGCAGGCAATAAAATATGTAGGCAATGAAAGAAGTAAATAATGAAGCAAGTAGGTAATGAAGTGTGTAATGGTGTATGTAGGCAAGGAAGTAAATAATGAAGTAAGCAGGCAATAAAATATGTTGGCAATGAAAGAAGTAAATAATGAAGCAAGTGGGTAATGAAGTGTGTAATGGTGTATGTAGGCAAGGAAGTAAATAATGAAGTAAGCAGGCAATAAAATATGTAGGCAATGAAAAATAATGAAGTAAATAATGAAGCAAGTGGTGTATGTAATGAAGTGTGTGTAAGCAGGCAATATGTATGCAAGGAAGTAAATAATGAATGAAGTAAGCAGGCAATAAAATACGTAGGCAATGAAAAGAAGTAAATAATAAAACAAGTGGGTAATGAAGTGTGTAATGGTGTATGTAGGCAAGGAAGTAAATAATGAAGTAAGCAGGCAATAAAATATGTAGGCAATGAAAGAAGTAAATAATGAAGCAAGTGGGTAATGAAGTGTGTAATGGTGTATGTAGGCAAAGGAAGTAAATAATGAAGTAAGCAGGCAATAAAATATGTGAATGAAAGAGTAAATAAATAATGAAGCAAGTGGGTAAATGAAGTGTGTAATGGTGTATGTAGGCAAGGAAGTAAATAATGAAGTAAGCAGGCAATAAAATATGTAGGCAATGAAAGAAGTAAATAATGAAGTAAGTGGGTAATGAAGTGTGTGTAATGGTGTATGTAGGCAAGGAAGTAAATAATGAAGTAAGCAAACTAATAAAATATGTAGGCAATGAAAGAAGCAAATAATGAAGTAAAGTGGGTAATGAAGTGTGTAATAGTGTATGTAGGCAAGGAAATAAATAATGAAGTAAGCAAGCAAATAAAATATGTAAACAGCAATGAAAGAAGTAAATAATGAAGCAAGTAGGTAATGAAGTAAACAGTAATGGTGTATGTAGGCAAGGAAGTAAATAATGAAGTAAGCAGGCAATAAAATATGTAGGCAATGAAAGAAGTAAATAATGAAGTAAGTAGGTAATGAAGTATGTAGACAATGAATTAAGTAATGAATTATGTAAGTAATGAAGTAGGTAATGAAGTAAGGAAATAAAGAATGTATAAAAGGGAGGAATTGCATGAAAAAAAAAATGAAATGTTAGATCGAAAGTGGAAATTAAATACAGAAATAAAGAGAGGTAAAAAGCAAACAGCAAAGAAAGAAACGAACGGAGAAATAGGCGAAGAAAATAACGAAAGAAAAAAACGGAACATTTGTAAAAGAAATCAATAGATAAATAAAGAAAGAAACGCAAAGGAAAAAGTTGAAGAGAAAAGATTAAGAAATAAAAATAAATAAATGAAACAATACAAAAGCAGGTGAAAAAATTCTTGTGGATGTAGACACACCAGGTGTTTTTGATTAACAAAAACTAAAGGGGGCAAAATGAATTGTTTGTTCATTACTTCTGTCAAAAAATTGAAGTTAATCTTTACTTGTTTCTTTGTTTTTTGTATGAGATGCCTCTGTTAAAGCAATAGATGTTTTTGTAAATATGATTACTTCAAGACAACTTGATTTATGTATCAATGTACGCCCATAGATTCTGTACACAAATGCCGGGCAAATTTACCGCGAGTATAATTCGATCCAACGACTGACTTTTAGCTCGGAATCTCAGATTAAACATTTTATTTTAACTATTTGTTAATTACTGCCTATTATTCTTTTTTGTGCCATGTTCCTCCAGGACTTGATCGATCATGGCTCTCCACAATTTCCTATCCTTTGTAGTTCTTAACACCGTTTTTTTTTATTATCCTTTCCACTCACGTGGATGCGTGGATGGTGTAATGGAGAGCGGATCGGAATGAGAAGTCGGAGAACTGAGTTCGAATTCCAAACAGGTTTGTTGCAATTACCCTTGTGAAAGGTATGAATCTATCTACCTACCAGCTATGGCTTAAAAAGCAGGACTTGTATCTGGGATAATGACATTTATTCGCAAAAAAAGAATTATACTTACAATCCCAAATATCCCACAACAGGGTGATAAGCCGTAAAAAAAACAAATCAGTCAATCACTCTAACCCTCACTGTTTTGCCATCCATTTATACAAGCTCGCTGTTTCTCTCTTGCCTTCATTGTGTCCTGTTAGTGTCAAATTCTCCAAGCCCTCTTTCTTCATGATGTTTCCTAGAAAGTTCATCAGTCACATTTTTTATTTTAAGTATAAGCGTTTCTCTTTTTGTTTCTAGTTTCCTTAAATCATCCTCGTTGTTCACATGCTCCGTATTCTCAGCATCCTCCTGAAAACCCATGTCCCTATTAGTTCAAGTTTTCTCTTCATCTGTAAGTAAATTTGTGAAGCACTCATTGTCATATAGGAGGATTGGTATTACATAGCAATCAAGCAATCTTTTTTTTTTTTTTATTAACGAAACTTTCCTGTTTCTTAATATTTTATTTAGCTATTTCCCGGGATTCAGCAAAGTATAAGAATAAATACAAGCCAAAACGCCAAATACAGGCCTGTTTGGTGGCAAAGATAGTTATGTATTTTTCACAAGCGCTCCTGACTGGTGTCTGATTTCAGTTAAAACGTAAGAATTTAAAATGCTGATTTTCAACGCGAGTAAAATCAATATAACACAATATTCTTAACAACTCACATTTGTGTTTGAGTTGAACTAAGTTTGGTATTCTTTTTCTATGTGCCGTGTCCATTCAAGAAGTTGCCAACGATGGCTCTCCACAATTTCCTGTCCTTTGTAGCTCTTAGTAAATTTTGCCCTTTAGTTATATCTCCTAAACCCTGTTCTGTCAACCATTTACACAAGCTCGTTATGTAAGTTATGCACTGTTTTCTCTATCTCTCTTGCCTAGAATGTATCCTGTGAGTGTCAAATTTTCTAAGCCCTTTCTCCTCATTACGTGCCATAGAAATTTTACCAGTGCTCTTTCTGATGTTAAGTATAAGCATCGTTCCTGTTTTCATTTTCTATAAAACTTTGACGTTTCAAATATAATAGTAATGTCCGCCTACTCGTTTTCCGAGCACACCAGTCTCATAGAGCGGCTAACCAATATTTGAAATATTAAAAACAATACCAATTCTCACTTTAACCTCGGGAATGTTTTTTTTTTTTTTTTTTAATACTATATTCCAATTTTCCTAAAAGTTTATAAGTAGCATTTACGCCAGGTAAAAACCCGATTGATAAAAACTATAATTTCATTACAATTCCAGAGTATCAGAAACTAACAATACTCCTGAAAATTTCACGGTTTTTCTATTTGCATTTCCTGATGAATCTTAATTCTTAATCCGCGTCCTGGGTAAGACGACAAACTACGTCCAGCAGCAAGCCTATGATCAGGAGGTTTTGAGGAGCATGGAACCACCTCTTAATTACTGGTGTTCCCAGGTCCACCATGACCCGGGGGTGGTACCACCTGTCAGTGTCCCAGCTATGGGCAAATAGTTACACCCCCCCAAAAAAAAGAGAGTCAAAGCACTATAAAAGTATAAAAATGCATTTTAATACCAGCAATATATTTTTGGAAAAACATTTACCAGCAATATATTTTTTGGAAAAAAATTATTACCAGCAATAAAAATCTTGTCGGCATTAAATAACCCACTGAGGTTGATATGCTGTAAAAAAAACCCAAACCAAATCAAACTTAATTCTTAAGTTAATAATTGAATAAGCTCCTTCTTAAGTTAATAAGTGAATAAGTTCCTTCTGAGTTCAGCGACTATAAATTACTTATGGAAGTTCTCCTATTGCCCCGTCCTGAGTATGACGATAAACTACATCCAGCAGCAAGGCCTCTGATCAGGAGGTTTTGAGGAGCGTGGAACCACATCTTAATTGCTGGTGTTCCCAGGTCCACCCTGACCCGGGGTGGTAGCACCTGTTAGGGTCCCAGCTATGGGCAAATAGTTAACCCCGAAACTGGAGTAAAAACACTATGAAAGTGTAAAAATAGGTTTTAATACCAGAAATACTTTGTAAAAAATTATTATCAGCAATAAATTTTCGAAAAAAAACCCCAAAAAATATTACCAGCAATACATCTTTGGAAAAAGGTATTGTCGGATATGCATTTTTGAGGAAAAAAATATTACCAGCAATACTTTTTTTTTTGAAAAAAATTATTACCAGCAATACATTTTTGAAGGAAAAAATTATTACCAGAAATAGATTTTTGACAAAACAAAATATCACCAGCAATAAAAATTCTGTCGGCATTAAATAACCCATTGAGGTTGATATGCCGTAAAACAAAACAAACCAAACTAAAACAAACCTCTAGTGGCGCGTTAAACAATTAACAAATTTAACAAAATATTATAATAACAATCATAAATATGAATGCAGGTCATTACTTAAAGAAGTAAGAGGATACAAATAAAAACATTAAGCATTGACATATTAAACACAACTACCTTCTAACTTCCTCCTCTATCTTCCCTTCTTTGTTTGTTTGTTTGTTTGTTTGTTTCTTTCTTTCTTTCTTTCTTTCTTTCTTTCTTTCACTAAAACCAAACTACGCCTTTGCTATATTTTTCCGTTTATCCTCGCAATCAGAAATGGCTCATTGTGTACCTGAAATATGTGGGCAGGAGACAGGCAAGCTATTACAATGCGTAACGTACCTGCTAACAAACAAAGGAAAGAAGGAACAAACTGAATTATAATTCAGCTTGTAATATGATAGCAGATTTGGACATTTTTTATTTCTTTTTTAAAGCTCTTGTTTTTTTGGAGGCTCATTTTTTAGGAAAAATTCGAAGTTTGTAAATGTTATTCTGCTGAACCCAGAACTGGATATTCTGGTTTGAATTCCGGCTTTATTTTCGTTTTGTCAGACCAAGACGCAAAGAAGAAATTCTATATATTAACATAACAATAGCTATCGGAGTTTTTTTTTTTTTTTAGTCTTGTGTGACAGACCATTAGGCTGATTGCTCGGCTGGAAGATGACCATCTCTCAACATTTGATTACAGTACTGAGCTGAGCGATCGAATTAGTAAGCAAACTGTATTACGAATTGACTGCGCCTGTGTATGTCTAACATTAAAAAAAATAGTAAAATAGAAACGACGACATGGAAGCCAAATGATAACACACCACTAAATGGTACATCTGTGTTCTCTCTTCGCAGGAGACGACACCATGCCGTGTTAACATCGATTAGGCTGTTGTTAGTCTGCGATCGCATCTGCAGAAGCCGAAGGCCTTCGGTGGAAGAAACGTAGGGCCGTATCTTCGGCAAGGCCACCCACCTAACCACTATTTTCGCCGCTACTCGAGCCATTTCGCCCACCTGAGCCATCCGCAGGAGGTCTTTACGAACATTTATCAGTTTAAAAAGAAATAGTAGGATACCTTCGCTTATCGTCTCCGTTGGACTTTGGCACCTCCTTAACGCGGCTTTCACATTTCAGCCACCTTGCTGCATGTTTGCTTTCTTCTTCCATTTCTGACATCGATTGGTATTTTTCGTTTTGCTCTTTATTATTTAGAATTTCTTTTTCTCATTAATTTATTATTATTATTATTATTATTATTATTATTATTGTTGTTGTTGTTGTTTCTGTTGTTGTTAAAATTGTTCCTTTAACTGATGTTTAACCTCAAGTTTTTCTTTTTTTCACCGGAATCTATTATTCCTACCTTGTCATGGTTTGTTTTTTTTTCTTACGTTTTTTTATTTTAATGGATTTTTATTTTATTTTATTATTTTTTTGCTCTTTTCGCATTTAAAAAATACAATCAATTCCGCTTACTTTATTTTTATTTATTTATTCCTTTTCTTTTATCCTCTCTTTTACTATAATTATTATTGTTGTCTTGTTTTGTTGAAATTATTCTGCTGTTAACTTCAAGTCTTTCTTTCTTTCTTTCTTTCTTTCTTTCTTTCTTTCTTCTAAATATATTATTCCTATCTTTTCCTCCACTTTCTTTTTTCTTATTTTTGTTGTTAATTGTCCGCTTTATTGTTTTTTTGAGGGGGTGGTGAAGGCATCTGTTAGGGTCACATCTATGGGCAAACAGTGAGCCCCCAAACAAAAGCAAATCACTATGAATGTATAAAATACATTTTTATAGTAAAAATACCGGCAATACCTATTTAAAGTAAAATTACCAACAATACAATCTTATAGCAAAATGACCAACAATACATTTTATCTGTAGCCGAAGACATAAAATTGCGTTCAAATATTTAGCTTTCGACATTAAATAACCTATAGAGGTTTATATGCCGCTAAATAAAATCAACCAAAAATTCTTTTTTTTTAGTTTTTTCATCTTTACTAATTACAGAACAAGATTTCTTCCCATTTTCTCTTATATATTTTATTTTGTTATTTATTTTTTCTATTGTTATTATTTTTCATTTTTATTTTTCTATTCATTAAGATTAATGATGCATTTATGAGTCATTTATGATTTAACTGTGCCTAATTAAACATTCGTTTTAATGCTGAAAATTTAGTTTTACCATTGTGGGTAATATTAGGCTTTGACATTTTATCACATGGATAAAAATAGCGAAAAAAATAGTGTCATTTTTGGTCATTCATACTTCAGCTGTCCGATGAATCACTCGTAAATGGCTACATATTTTTTTAATCTTGATTATTTTAATTTTTATTTCTTTTTCTTTTTCTTTCTTTTATCTTTTTTCTTTTTGTCTTTCATTGTTTCGTTCGTTCATTCTTCAAGTGATCACTAATGATCTTGTACATCTTTTTCTGATCCTTTCATGATATTTTCCCAATCATTTCTCAGTAATTTTTCTTCAACTTCTTCTATTGTTCTTTATCTATTTCCTTAATTTCTTTCTCACGTGTACGTTTCATGATTATTCCATTGTAATTTCTTTATTGTTTTCAACGTCCATTTTCCATGTGTTTCGATTTGTCCCCTTTTCAATACATGAAGTGGCGCTGCTTTTCCCCCTTTTCTCAACCGTTTTGTGCAGACATTTATGTTTCTTTATCTTTCCTTGTGCCTTGACCTAAAGCCAAAAAATAACTCGCAAAACTTAATGAAACAAGTGTATTCAGCAGCTGCCGACGACATGGCTGCCAACAACATGGCTGTCGACAACATGGCTGCCGCTGCAATCATCTAAAAGCCCATCCTATTTTGTCGCCCTCGCTAGCCGTATAGGATATGTTATCATTTTCTTGGACTCATCACATCTATTCCCTGCAACACAATCCTCGTTTTGGTCACCTGAGCTTTTTACACGGCAATTTTTCATCTTTTTGGCACCACCTGTTTCGTTTTTCTTTTCTTTTACTTTTTGCACTTCATACCCTTACATTTTGTTACTTTATCTTCAACACACACACACACACACACACACACACACACACACACACACACACACACACACTTACATCCTTCTCTATCTTTTTCCCTTTTTTTATATTTTTTAGCGTTCTGTAATCAGTAATAGGTTTTATTAATTTTCTTTTAGCTCTTAAATAATCTATCAATATCCAGCGTAAAATAAGGTATTAATTATTAAAATAAAAAAAAAATGTATTAATTATACGCTTCTATAAAAATCCCATATAAATCGTAGGTTTCTAAACAAGATCCGTAATTAATTATAGGTTTATCAAAAAGTCCGCTATTAAATATCGGTTTATAATAAAAGTCCGTAATTGTGGATTTCTAAAGAAAAGTTCGTCATTAATTATAGATTTACAAAAAAGTCCGTTATTAATTATAGGTTTATAAAAAAAGTTCGTTATTAACTATAGATATCTACCAGAAACTCATAAATGCCCATCGTGACAAAAATATGACGTTGGCCATCAATGGGTTCAATATTTTCTTTTTCTTTTCAAAGCCTTGTATTCTGAATTTTTCCAGTAATTTATTCAACAATATACCTTTTTTTTTAATTCGAAAATTTATTTCCTTGTCTACAATTGCCTTTTTTGTTCATTTAATTATTCTTTTCCTGACGTCCTTCTGCTATCATAAAGGCTCATCTTACTTTCCTATTTTTTTATCAATGAAGTTATTTAGAAATCTGGATTCAAATCCTAGTTTCACATTTGTCATATTGTCCTCAGAACGCAATGTAGAGAAGTGATTGTAATAATAGAAGCAAGATGGTCTGACTTGTAGTTGAAAATTTAACATATTTCTCATTGCTGCCAAAATTGGTCTAAGCTTTTTTTTACGTTGGTTAATTTAAAGGCATATCAATCCTTGCAGAGTTATTTAATATCAAATGTAAGTCTTATAAAAAAGGATAAACATCACAATGAATTAATAGATTGATCATAGGTCTGGTTAACACTAGAGTAAAAAAAACAAAAAAAACAGACATGAATCAAGTTTACTCTAGAGTTTAAAAGGTAGACGTAGGTCTGGTTTACATTACAGTACAAAGGTAGACACGAGCCTAGTTTACTCCAGAGTAAAAAAGATATACATCAGTCCGAGTTACACTAGAGTCTAAAAGGTAGCACCGATCCGGTTTACACTAGAGTAAAAAAAGGTAGACATTACACTAGATTAAAAAAAGTAAATATGGGCCCAATTTATACTAGAGTACAAAATGCGAGGCATTGGTTCAATTTATACTAGAGTAAAAAAGGTAAGCATTTTACAGCTTACACTAGATTAAAAATCTTAAACATGAGCCCAATTTACACTGGAGTCCAAAATGTGAGGCATTGGTCCAGTTTATACTAGAGCAAAAAGGTAGATATTGATCGAGGTTATAAGGGAATTATTAGGGGATCAATCGGTGAATTCTAATCCCCTCCGACAAGACAAAGAAATTGGGCTCGAGTGAAAGCCATAACTTCGAAGGCTAATATTTCAAAGATGGTGCCTTCTTATAAAATGAAAATTACATATGGTTTAGATACTCCTGGTGATGTTATTAGATCATTAAATAAAAGTTCGTGTCCAATTAGAAAATTAAAAACAAAATTTTGTATACTCACAAAAAATGTATTAATCAAGTACATTGTTTCCATTGTTTTTAACAACCGTTTCCCAACTTTCTAGAAGCTTATCGATGCCATTTTCGTAGAAACTACGTGATTTTGTTGGAAGAAGGCTGTGAGGTAGTTTGCAATTGACTTTAGAGAGTCAAATGTTTTGTTATTTAAATTGTTCTGTAGAGACCAGAACAAATAAAAATCAAAGTCAAAGGAATATATATATATATATATATATATATATATATATATATATATATATATATATATATTTTATATATATATATGTAGAATGACTAAATAAAAAAATAAGTAAAAAATAAATAAAAGGATTTAACAAAATAAATAAATGCGCATATAAATAAAATAATTAAATAATTAGATAAATAAATTTATATAGATATGTGCTAATAATATACATACTGACATAATTTTTAAACATACTTGTGAATGCATGTACGCATATACATATGCATTTAAAAATATACATATAATAAAGTTGTATTTAGAATATAATTAATACGTGTATATTTTAACTTAATTTAAATGAAACCGACATTAAAATATACATCAATAATGCATTTTTTTTGTAATTTAGCATGTTTATAAATTTCATTTGAACAAACTTAGTAACATCCACAGAATTGTTTCAACTTGAAGACACACTGCAAATCAGTGGGATTTCTCATCTTGAGTAACTTTGTAACTATCTCTTATTAGTATTCACCAAATCTCCTTCCAAAGTTCTGCAGGTCTTCCAAGCACTTCAAAGTTTTTACAGGTAATGATGGAATTTTATTGATAGTTCTTTTAATAAAGTACCTATGGATCTTATTCTTCCATTTGGTATTGATGACAAAACTATTTCCATAATATTAGGTTGTTCAGAAAATAATGTCCGATTGTAGAATCAACTTTTATTCCTGAAGTAATGTATTTAGAAAGTGTTTAAATAAGTCAAAATTAGAACCCTCAAGATTTATAAATTTCTGTTATCGAGTTACAAGTTTATTTATGACTTTACGATAAAAATCTAAAGGGTTGGGTGTTAAAAAAAATTGAATGCAGCTTCTTCATCTTCTTTGTAACCGGATGACTTCTGGCTTAAAAATTATCAAAATGCTTGAAAAATTGATAGTGGGCGATAGATCAGGGGAATATGGTAGATATGGCAAATTCTCGTATTCCAAGTTAGTGAGCTGCTGCAGTAGCATCCTGGAAACACGTGATCGAGCTTTATCATGAAGCAGAATTAGACTTCGTCGATTAACCAGTGAAGGTCGCATTTTCCTTAACTAATCGTGCATTTCATACAGCTGCTGGCAGTAAAGTTCAGCAATGATGCTCTGGTTAGTTTCTAGAAAGCTGTAATGGATAAAGACAGACCAGCAAAGACAGGCAGTAACCATAATCTTCTGTTGGTGCAATTTCGGTTTTGAAAAGTGTTTGGGTCCTTCGTCATGATAAAGCCACCGAGCGAGCGTTTACAATTGTCATAAAGGATCCAGTTATCATTACAAGTCACTACTCGATCAAGAAATGGATCGTTCGAATTTCGCAGATGCAGCATCGAACACACTTCAAAACGTCCAACTCTTTGACTTTCACTGAGTTCATGTAGAACCCATTGATAGAGATTCTTCACCTTGTTGATTTTCTTGGGATGATCCGATATTGTTGAAATATTGGCACTCATTATCTGAGACATTCCTCAGACACTTTGTTGCGGGTTTGTTCGACTAGTGTTTTCAGATGTTGATTGTTAATTGCAGATGGACATCCCCTACCACCTTCAAGACTCGTATCCTCAGAGCGGAACTTCAGAAACCAGCACCTTGCTGTTCGACCATGTGGATCATTCACCCTATGCTCTCTTTTTACTAGCAGCAGTTTGAGAAGCATTATGATCAAGATTGAACTAAAAAAAACAGTAAATTCTCTTATCATATTCAAGTAAGCGGTATATAATATTTTAAGACATTTTCATGTTTATACATTCTTTTTTATAGATACAAATATTTAAGCAAATGCTCTGTTTATAATAAACAGTATTAACAACATTTACCGGCCTGAATGTCCGAGAAATTGTCATAGAAAATATGTGTCCTCCGACAGGAATCGAATCTGTATCCTATACAGAACCGTCATATAGCTTGACGTGCTTTTACCGATTTCGCCACAGAGGAGCGTTTCCGGTTAGCAAGGTCGATTTTACGCTCCTCTGTGGCGAAATCGATAAACGCACGTCAGGCTATATGACGGTTCCGATTTTGGTTTCTGTGGAACAAAATAAGTCAATGTTATAACTATCAACGCCCCGAGCCAATAATTCCGAGGGGTGCTGAGAATTTTAGAATTTTTTTAGATTTTTTTTTTAATATCTAGCCCATTTCATTTAGAGTCTTTTCTTTTTCTTTCTATTACATTTTTAGTAGATATCCCACACTGTGAAAATAGAAGATCTGTCTGGGGTGGTGAAATGTTGTAAGAGCCAGGGCGCAAATTTACTGTAGTTGAACTTGCGATCAAGGCACTCTTTAGACATTTACGTCATAGTGAATTGTACAATCGAAAAGAATCTATCTGAACCCAACATAAAAATTGTTACCACTATATTCAAAACGATAAAAGATTTACTCAATGCAAGACAAAACAATAAGCTAAAGTCCGAAAGAAAAAATTACCTACTTTATTTAATAATTGTCACAAAAATACACAGGAGAAACCTCAAGGAATCTAAATAAAATATTATATGAACACAAAAGGGACATTTTGCAAAACAATATGTCAAATGCATTGGTTTCCTACCGTAACGTGACTGATAATAATTTTGACATAAAAAATGCTACTCCAATCGAAGGAGAAAGCAATTCACTACAACATTTCACAAATCCTGACAAATCTATTTTCACAGTGTGGGATATATGCTAACAAATGTGATGGAAAGAAAATGAAAAATACTCTAAATGAAATCGGCTAGATATTAAAAAAAAAATTCTAAAATTCCCAGCACCCCTCGCCCGTGCGCATGTTTAGTTGTGCCAACTTAACAAATTCAGTCCGATGAGATGAAGTCTCGAAGGACGAAACTCGTCTGAAGTAAACTTTTTTGCGCTTTTTTCCACCCCCATATATATATATATATATATATATATATATATATATATATATATATATATAAAAATATATATCAGAAATAAAAATGTTAATGAAAGCACACTTTAAAATATTAGGGAGTATCAACAGTATTTTCATTTTTTCGCATTTCTGGGAGTTAACCCTTTGAGCCCTGCGTTCCTGAAGAATTTTCTTGCTTCTTCCTGAGCTCCCGAGTCAAAAATCGCAAATAATTGGTATGTAATGTTTCACGGTAGATATAAAAATAGTTACAAGTGTTTACCTGCTGTTCAACCGGTAGCTGGGCATTAAGTCATTTTCCTCTACCACTGTTCAACCGGTGACTGGGCATTACGTCATTTTTCTCTACCACTGGCAAAGTGGTGGTCAGGTTTGAAAGGGTTAATGGGGTGTTTATCGGTAGTTGTACATTTTTTTTAACGTTCTACACATGTTGCACTGATTTCATTTCCTCTGAAAGTTTTTGAGTGCTTGTGATCGATTACACTCCCCCCCACTTGCCTTTGAAAGCATCGTAATTAAAAAACGATTTTCATACGGTTTTGGGATTTATTGTAAGGTACAAGTCATCACTCTTAATTTTTAAATGGCAGGAAAACTCATAAAAAAACTACAAAAGTAATTTTAAAAGATACATTTATGCTTATTTTCATTTTAATTATGTAAAAAAAACTATTAGAATTATATCTGAACTCTTTTAGATTACAGAAATAAAACATAGAGGGTTTTAGTTGTAATATTTTTCAACTGTAAGATACTCCTGGAAGCAAGATACTCCTGGAAGCACCCCATGTAGAATGAAGTCGTACATTTTGCAGACATAGCACCGTGTTTTGTTCGTTTTTCTAATTTTATTTCGCAAATACCTCAGGAATTGACTTAAGCTCACGAAACTTACAATTATCAATTGCTGAATCATGAATGCATGATACTAGTTTCATTTGAAAAAAGTTTAAATCATCATCAACTGCTGATATTCGCTGATCTCCAATGAAACAACAACTGATGATACATACTGTTTAAAGGTTAAAACCATATTGTACATTGCGGTCAGATATGACCACCTTTGCCTGCATTCTTCCTATTTCTTCAAGAAACTCCAGAGGCTTTGAGGCTCAGCTTAAATTAATGCCTTAGTCAAGGTCTGTCGTGTTGGCAGGCGCTAGAATACGCCGAAGAGAGGTAAGACGGCTACCTATTCACAAAGAGGTCACCTTTGGGGTTCATGCTTGCAGACTCAAATATAAATCTCATCAATATTTACCTATAAATACAAGTCTATATATACTTAACCAACATTTACCTATTGACTCACGTATAAACTCGTTCAATGTTTATCTACAGACCCAAGTATAAACCTGTTCAATGTTTGCCTATAGACTCAAGTATAAGCCCACAAATGTTTATCTATAGACTCAAATATAAACCAGTCTAAAGTTTTCCTATAGATTCAAGTATAAACTTTCTCAATGTAAACCTATAGACTCAAGTATAAACCCGACTAATAATTATCTATAGATTCAAGTATAAACCAGCCCAATTTTAACCTAGAGAATCAAGTATAAACCCGACTAATGTTTACCTAGAGACTCAAGTATAACTACAACCATTGGTTAGCTATACCCGTCCAACGTTTGCCTATAGACTCAAGTATAAACTTAACCAATGTTTACCTATAAACTCAAGTATAAACCTGACCAATATTTTAGCTAGATATCTAAGTATAGACCCTGCTGTTTATCTACAGATTTATAATACAGACGCATAATAAAAAGAAAAATATTTCGACATTAAATGATAAAAAAGAACTGAAATGTCGCAAAATCTACCAAAGCAGCCAGTCAAAGTCACTAACTAAATGCAGTAGAATTAGTTTACTGACTTATCACAAAGCGAGGAAACCCAACTTACCACATTGTTATATAAACTAGCTATTTGTTATCAACTTTAACTTAGTTTGGCACAAGGACACAAATATGAGTTATTCAATTAGGATCGAAATCACTACAGTAAGCCAATGAGACTGGTTTGCTAACCATTAACAGTGAGGTAACTAATTTACTACTGCTTTAGTGTACGGCCATATCTGCAGGGCACACGCTCAGGATAGAACGCATTACACTATTGATAGTTTGCTAGACAAACTAGCTTAACCCTGTGATAAGATGGCTGAAATATCCAAATTTATAAATATTGCAGAGAACCAGATTATGGATAATACCGGTATTTTCAACTGGCTGGAATTTAAAAAAATAATTTTCCAATCTAAAAGATAAGAACAGTTTTGCGGGAGGCAGTCGTGATCAACATATGATAGGCGATTGTACAAAGAAAGAAGAACAACTGTAGAGGCAAAAATTAGCGAGTAATTCGCCTGTTGCGAGACAGAAATTCGCAATCTTGAATTAGCTGCTGCATTTTTTTTCTGGGGCTGATTCTGATTAGATTGCTTACACGTCTTTGTTTATGTTTTAGTTTGTCATTTCGCGGCTGTCAGCATCAACATCTATCGTTTTGTTGAATCTCGGAACGCTTTTTCGGTTCTTTTGTAATTAGCTCAGAAAATAACTCGCTTACCTGTACAGAATTTGTGACGTGGTAGGAACCGTCTTCTATCTATCTATCTATCTATCTATCTATCTATCTATCTAATTCTGTTAATATCTATCTATTTATGGTCATTATCTCTCTCTATCTCCTTTTCTTTCTCTCCTCCCTCTCTCTCTCTCTATATATATATATATATATATACAAATATACACACACACACACACACACACACACACACACACACACACACACACACATATATATATATATATATATTAAGCCAATATTACTCAAATTAATTTAGTCTGTCGCAAAGTCACAATAATGGAGCATTTGTGACGTGGCTGAAACCGTATTCTGTATATTTCTGTTTGTTATCTATCTATCTATCTATCTATCTATCTATCTATCTATCTATCTATCTCTGTTAATATCTATCTATTTATGATCATTATCTCTCACCCTTTCCCCCTCTATATCTTTATGATAGACACGACACATGAAGAAGCCCCATTAGAATCGACACAATTTTGCCAACGACCCAGCAGTGAATTTATTGCATCTCGATGGAAACGGGATCACCAGGGGTCGACAAACTACTGGGAGGTATTTTCAATATGATCCATTTTGGTGCACATCTACTGAATCATATATGCAAGTAAAATCCGTCAAAAATGGCAATGGACAAATCCGGGGGATATATAAGTTCCAGCAGGATCGTGACGTTTAGATGCATCTTTTTGCTGAATGATTTGTGAAGATCTTGCGTTATACTACACCAGGATAGGCTTCTTCTTTTTCTTCGTCGAACCCAAAAAACTTCAACCTTTGTTGCATAGGTTTCCAAATCATGATAAGAGGACATTGTCATGATAGTCAGAGCAGGCTACAAGATGTTTCAAACCATTAGAACAATAGCAAATGGTCAGATGGTCCTTTCGGAGCTGAAGATTTGGTTTTGATAAGGTTGAGAAATGTTATTTCTTCAAAGAAAACAACCTTTCCAATTATACAGAAATAATTTTTCATCAACAATAAATGCACATTTATTAAAAAAGGGCCATCTTTAAAACGAATAAGCAAATTACAGCAATTGCCACTCTGTGCAAGCTATTGATCATCTTTCGATTCATGGGGTACCCACTTTTATATTTTCTTCACTGAAATTTGATCCAGGTGTTTTCTCTGACTGCTGGGTAAAAAGCTTGCAATCTTTGATACAAAAATTGAAAATGATGACAATAGGACTATGATGGTAATGAAAAGATGATAGATCTAGTGAAAGAGAAGATTACACAGAATTATGATGTCTAAATGAACTATGTGATCTTGCGGCAGGAGAAGCTACTTCTTCTTTACTAATGCTGTCCAAAATAGTAGTAACGTTTCATGTACCCCTTCCAAATCAGGACAATGAAACTTTCTTGTGTTGGTCTAACGAGGTTGCAAGATAATTACCATCTTCAAAACATCTTTTGTGAATGAAGATTTGGTTTTAAGAGCGTTTATTGGGAAGCAATCATGCGAGTAAAAGGGAAGTTTAGGGAAAATGTAAACAAAAAGGTTACTTATGCCCAGAATCTGAAAAAGGCAATTAAAATTTCTAGGGTGCATAATGAGAGCTTGAATAATTTGACACTCACATGGCAGGGGAAAGCAACGAGTAATCTAGCTAACGGGTTTGTGCAGAACAGAGATTAGGAGACATAGCAAAAAAACGAACATTACTGAAAACTACAAAGAACAGTAAGTTATGGAGAGCCATGATCGCCAACGTCCCGAAGCGACACGAAGAAGAAGAAGAAAATAATTAAGAAAAAGGTATTTTTTACAAGAACAAGCGAATTGTAGCAATTGTCAGATTGTGCACGTTAGATATCAATTCGTAGGTCATTCATTTTTGTATTTTCTTCACTTTGTGAATTTCTGACAGATATCTTCCGGTTATTGTATGGGCAAACCCCAGTTTTTCTACCAGTATTTATTTCTGGATAAACCTCTACGGCTTTCCTCGATCTTTCTTGTCGAGCAGCGACCTTAGCAAAGGGAGATAAACTGCTAAGACCCATACGAAATCGGAAGTTATGAAAAGTCATGATCGCCTCCTGGGGACGCCAAAGAACGACTTGCGACGACGTCTAGATTCAGCTGGGGAATTCAGATCACGAGAAGCGTATTTCTGGAGCCAATGACTCTTGCTTCGTTCTGAAGCCGACTTCTGTCCTCAAATACTCTTGATGTTGCAGGTCGCTTCAACAGCGCAATGGAGCATAACGACAAAAGATCCCTTTTGTTCGTCTTTGTTTTTATACCCTATAAAAACAAAAGTAAAAGTAACCTTTGCCTTTTCTATAAATACTTTCATGGTAATTGTTCGAAGGAGTTCTTCTCTATGGTGCCTAGACTCTTCGAATTTAAGCGCAGTACTAGACTGGCGAGGTGTTCTGACCAATTTACAGTCGAGCTGTCTATATGTAATCGTAAATTCTATGCTAACAGTTTCTTTTCTCGTACTTCTCGCTTGTGGAACTCCCTTCCAGATCCATGCTTTCCAGCTAACTTTAATCTGCAAACATTTAAATGCAATGTCAATCGCTATCTGCTGTCATCCTGATTTCTCTTTCTTTGTTCTCGATCCTTGGCAATGTTCCTGTTTCTAACACTTCTACACACAGTAATCCCTTGTGTATCTGTAGCTTTATTGCCTTGCTTGGGGTGAACTTTAAAAAAAAATGACAATATCAGAAAGAGTAGACTCAGAGCTTTAAAATTATATTTTATCGTATTAAATACTAAAGTTCGCCCAATACAAGGTAGAGGGTTACTGAATGAAGTGTGTGATATGAATGCTAAGGGGAAATCGTAAGAAGTTAACATTATGAGGATAAAGAGGATATATAAAGACTGGCTCTTGAATTGAAGAGGTTAAGATTATAATGTTCAGGGACGCATCTACACGAGAGGCTGCTCCGCAAAGCAGAAGTTCTTGAGAAAAGCTGTTTGAGTGCAACTTCCGTTTTATAATTAAAATATGAGGGAAATGGGGATGATTCAACTTCGTGGAGATAGCATGGCGTGTTCTAACTGTAAAGGTTGGAACTGGGGGAATTAAAGATCGGAGCTCATTTGAGGCAATTCCTCCCCAAATTTAGAGAAACCGAAGCTTCATGTTCTCCAAAAAATAATAAGATAAATATATGGAAAAGAAAACTATATCAGAGTAATAGTGAGGAATCGAATGACAAAATAGAAAAAAAAACTTCTTGGCATTCAATTAACCACTATTAGATAAATATATTACTATATCATTTCTTCTCTGTCGACATGGAAAACCAACAAACATGTTAGGAGTTTCTTTTTACCTTATTATTATTCGATTACTTATTTGAATGCATGTTAAGCCTACGTTACTCGAGTGGCATAAATATATATTTCCATATAAAGAATCACCCATTCAACCCCCCCCCTCCCAACAAAAAGACCTTCTTGTATAAGTAATTTAAATAAATGTGTTTTTAACGATTGTATTTCTCATCATGTAGAACAGAGTTTCCCAACTTGGGTGATATCGCCTACCAGTGGGTGATTTCAACTGTTGGACGGGCGATGGACAACAAACCAGAAAATGTTGGGCGAATGCAAATTTTGGTGGACGATATGGGATTTTGAGTATTAAAATGTATTTCAACATATGCTACCAGAAAAACATATTCAAAGGAGATATGCAAAGAACCTGTACAAAAAAAACAAAAAAACAACAAAAACAGAAAAACAAATAAACAAAAACACAGGAAGCTAAATGGGAATGACCGAGTCACATTTCGAGATAAGACATAAATATCCCCATACACAAGGAATATTTTGGCATTTTCTATAGTTTTGAGAAGGGTCATTAAGATTCAAATAGTTCTTCAGACGAGATAACATTTTTTTCGGTATGAGCAAACCAAAAACACATTCGCCTGTAAAGTCAGTTATGAACCAGTAACAAACTATTATCAAACAATTTGGGCATATTTTGAATGTTTACTATACAGGTAGGCAGTGGAAAAATATCCATGTAAAAGTGGGCGATGAAACAAAAAGTTTGGGAACCCCTGTTCTAGAAAGTCATATAATAAAAAAAAATAAAAATGAATGAAATTCGACATTTATTTCTGTCGCTGCAAGGTTTATACATTTGCATCCAGAAATGATCTATCAACATTTTATTTTTACGTATTTTTATTTAGTAGACGAGTGAAGAACATATACTTAGCTGTATTATCCGTTATCCAGTATTGATCGGCTACGAGAAGAGGTTATAAACAAGTGTTATTAATTCATTGCTCTGTTGTAAAATCGGCTGTTATGAAAGATTGCGACAACTACGTGTTTCGTTGCGCTTAAAAGAGAACTGAAAACAATCGGGTTTTCTCAACATGAATTGAATCCAAATAAATCTCTTCCATCACAGTTGCTTTTACCTATGGCCAGGCTTCATGTTTCAACAACGACAAACAACGTACCATAAGCAGCTTATTATTCAGGGACAGACATAACTAATGGCTTTAATGTTTTTGTAGACTGATATTTTTCATCGACAAATGGTTTGAAATCATCGTAGAAATAATGGTAACATTTCTCAAGCTTTTTAAATATATATATATATATATATATATATATATATATATATATATATATAGTGTATATATATATATATATATATATATATATATATATATATATATATATATGGTGTAGACAGAATAAAATTCCGATAACCAAAAACACTATTCTTAAAAGAGTGCTCAATACAGAGTAGAGCAAATAGTATTTATGTTATAATTTTTTGAATAAATACTATATATATATATATATATATATATATATATATATATAGAGATAGAGAGAGAGAGAGAGAGAGAGAGAGAGAGAGTGTATCAAAAATACTTTTACGAAATTTTAAGGTAGCTTCCTCACATCAAAACAAGTACAAAAGTCCATATAAACATGTCTTTTACGAACTTTGGGGGCAGCTTCCTCACACCAAAACAAGTACAAAAGTCCATATAAATATATGTCCGCAAATCCTTCATTTGTGAATTATTAAGCTTAAAGAAAGTTTAAGGTAGATGGACCTGTGTTGCCATGTAGACTAGGTTACATTTGTCATTCGTGTACATTTGTGGATAGTCTGTATTCAACGTTGGCTGGATATTCATATTAGCAGCAGGCAGATTTGGTTTTACATACGGCCGCGCCAATGGTAATGGACGCGAGGCTGCACGGCTGTATAAGTTTGCGTTTCCAAATCGAAGGCAGCCGGGTCATCAACCTTTGCTGCTGTTTATGGTCATGTTGCTGAGACAGGAATCGTGGCACCACAAACTATGAGAAAGTCGAGAAAGACCGAGATGGGCTCCACTTCGACGAAGACCGAGATGCACTCCACTGACCACGAAGAATACATTCTACAGGCTGTTGGAGACAATCCAAGTATTAGTATGTCGCACATCTCATAATAACGAATGGAAGGTACTTTAAGAGCAGCTCCGGTATCCGTATCATTTGCCCTCTGATCACTCACCACGAAAGAACTTTTGACAATGGTTTAATGCGCAAACTGCTGATCTGTTGTTTGTCTCTTCAATCTTGTTTACGGATGAGGCAACATTTGGAAGAGATCGAATAACAAATTTACACAACCAAAATGTGTGGGTGGATCGGAATCCCCATGGTACAATACAAGCTATACAGCCGCATCAGTTTACGATTAATGTGTGGGCTGGAATTGTAAGTAGGTTCATATATTCTCCCAACACGTCTTACGGGAGCTGTCTAGAGGGACTTCATTTCAAACACACTACTTGCTAATACGAAAACGCATTCATGCATGATGGGGCTCCAATACATTTTAGTTACCACTGTCGCCTTGCACTGGCTGACATTTACCATGAAAGATAGGTAGGGGAAAACCGGTTCCATGGCCTGCAAGTTCTCCCGATCTCAGTCCTTTGAATGTTGATCTGTGGAGCTGCCTAAAACAATTGGTTTATGCAGCAGACATTAGTAATGCAGTGACGCTACCTCAACGTGTCATGGGGACCTGTGAAACCATTTGAAACCGTGTGGGAGTATATGAAAGGGTCCACCAGTCAATGATCCGACGGGTGCATGCGTGTATAGAAGTAATCGCAGAACATGTTGAATATTTGTTATGAGTTGCTGTGTTGAGGTACAGCGATGGGTTTTTGGAAATATGATTACGTGGACATTTTACCCTGTTTTGGTAACCCGCCCCCAAAGCTTGTGAAAGTATTTTTGGATTGTATCTTGGATTGTACATTTAACACAGTGTCTACCGTAAACTTTAAACTTAACTAAAAAAAATGTAAGATGTTTGTATGGACTTTTGGTGTGAGGAACTGACCCGCCAAAATTTGTAAAAGTATTTTTGATACACCCTGTATATATATATATATATATATATATATATATATATATATATATATGTAAAAAAAATACAATTTTCCTAATTCAAGAAGACGCTAGAAGGCTAAAAAATAACAGCGATAGCATATGTCTAGAACATCGGAATTCAAATAGCAACAACTGAAAGAAAAGGGGAAAAAGAGAAAAAGAGAAAAGGTTAAGGAGTGAGTATAAAGTGAAAAGAACAACGAAAAGAATAAATAATCACGACATTCTATACGTACGCACATACGCGATGACGCATGGGCACAAACACAAACTCGTGGATACGCACATTATGTAAAAAACTTGGACCAATAAAAAAGATGCAGAGAAAAATCAGAGAAAAGGAATCATTTAACGTATTATATACGTGATGTGTATAAACGTCAAATCAGCAGCCAGAGCGCCCAATTCATATCAGAAGAGCGATGCGTTAGAAGTAGGATCAGCTACTGTTTTGAAAATTCCCTCCCCCTATATATATATATGTATGTATTCCCTTCCCATATATATATATATATATATATATATATATATATGTATCTTTGGATATATATATATATATATATATATATATATATATATATATATATATATATATATATATATATATATATATATATATAACCGAAATATGTAAATATAGGTAGGTATAGGAGCGAGCGATCGTATACAAATACATATAAATACTATAGTATAAGAAAAACAGTGTTCAGTGTTAAATAACAATGTAAGGTATTATGTATATTTCTTAATATATATATATATATATATATATATATATATATATATATATATATAAATATATATATATATATATATATATATAGAGAGAGAGAGAGGGTAAAAACAATAAGTAATCAGTGTAAAGTGAAAAGAATGACGAAAAAGATAAATGATCACGACACGTACGCACATACTCGCTGAGGCGCATGGGTACGAACACGCACTCAAACAAACGCACACATACACCATGAAAAAAAAAAACACTTTCACCATTGAAAAAAAAAAAAAGTGAAGTATAAACAGTCAGTTGCTGATATCTTAAACGAGTGGATAGAGTAATTCCCGGAGGGTCCATCGACGAAAATCTGGAGTCGGAATGCTGAAGATAACATCAATCAGCTAATTGATAAATCTTTTACTTGTATATATATATATATATATATATATATATATATATCACAGTGGATGCTCCTGCTATTAACGCATCGTTCTTCAGTTATATATTAAGCGCTATTGGCTATTGGCGTCTGTATACATCACGTATATAATACGTTCAAAATTTGCCGTACACCGATAGCTTAGGAGTAGAATCTCTGACAAATGTCAGATTGGTCGAATTTCGATCCCAGCTTGAAGCAATCGGATGTCTAGTTACACTGATGAGCTGTTGTATACGGATGACTATTTATGCTATCGTTTCCCGATTGAGCCCTCTAGAGAAAGGGTAATTTTAAGAAACAGTGGCTGCTCATTTTCAATGCGAAAATAATGACGTAATCAAGATGTTGACGTTATACGCGACTTCAAACAAAACTGTAGTTGAAAAACGTGTTTTCCTGAAAAAAATATTTTAATCGGAAGACGTAGTGTTCAACCGACAGTATCACTGACTACTTGTTCAGTGAAGGATGAATGTTTCCTTCTATGAAAATTGCTAATATGCATATATATGAGTGGATATTGAGACCAAAATCAGCGACGGTAGTCTGTTTCATGCTTAAACGCAATCTTCAGGCCATGTAAGGCGAGTGTGCATGAAGTCTTTCTGCCAAAATGATAGGCAGATTATCATTCAAACTAATATATTATCATTATATATATGAATCAACACTGCATAGTGGCTGCCAGTTTCACGCCACTAGGCGATCTTTAGAGTTGGTTTGAAAATCGCAACGTGGCCTCAATGCGATCTTCAGAGCTTAGAGTCACATTGGTGTATGAAACTGATAGTCGCCATGTAGTGTTTAATCCTATTCCCACACTTTTAAATTTATAAATGTTTTACGTTACTATTAAAAATAAAACAAAGTGTACAATATTTTAAAGTCACCAGGGCAAGATAACACAGAGTTAAAATTTATTATAGCAACTCATCAGCTTGTTCATTTTGACATTTCGCCTCAGGCTTTGAGAGTCAGGATTATATATATATATATATATATATATATATATATATATATATATATATATAGTTATAGTTATAGGATAGATAAATCAAACGACCAGATATTAGCGACTTTGTATCCGACGAGCTGTAATCCAGCGAAACTTAAGTCGCACACATTGTTAATGATGTGCGTGTGAGTGTTTATAGTGTTTTTTCAGTAAGGTTCACTGTTTACAAGGCCCGAGGCCACTTGAGGTAGAGGGTTACGCTAGGAGGCCATTTGTGTGTATAGGAGTGGAAGATAATGGTTAACCCTAGCCTTGAACAGGTTAAGATTGTAGTGATCGGTAAACATGCTATTGGGAGTTTATTCCAGAAGGCAGTTGTTCGCGGGAAGAAGCTTTTTGAATGGAACCTACTTCTCAGTAGGGAGAGAATGTGTGTGGTTTGCTATTATGTTGTGTTCATGACGTGAAGGTTTGACTTGACGGGAGCAGGGAATGTAGTTCGTTCCAGTACTTTCCATGGATGTAGCGGTAGTGTAGCGAGAGGCTTGCCACATCCCCCTTGTGGGAGAACGGTTGAAGGGTCGAGAATAATTTTTCACCCACAAGGGCTCGGAGACGCTTTTGGACACTATCAAGGATGGAGAGTGAGGTCTGGACAGCTCCCGCGCAAATATGACAACAGTATTCCATTTTTGGCCTGAACTGGCTCTTCTAAAGGTAGAGGGTAGCAGGAGGAGTCAGTTACTTACTGAAACGGTGCAAGGAGCCGAGCATTTTACCTGCATCCTTAGCAATGGATCGTATGTACGAGTTCCACTTGTGATCGAGTGTGAGTATGAGTCCCAACAGTCTTTCAAGGCACGGTGTCTCCCCGAGAGGATCTCCGTTCATCCTGATTGGTCGTAGTTCGGGGTCAGATCGGCGATGATGGAATGTAACTAGCTTGGTCTTCGAATCATTGAATGTAACCAGTCAGTTTTTTTACCTCATGACCGTAGATTAAATGAAGGGTTCAGTTCAGAATTACCTGTAAGGTATCCAGATCGATATACACGTGATGAAGGTCGGAGGGCACAACGACCGAAACATTGTGTTAGCAAGAACAAAAATCAGGTCAGTAGTCCGAATATAAATAATGTAAATATGTTTTTCAGTAGAAGTATGAAGTAATATTTGAATTAATATTCTGTTACTGTCTACGCTCTAAATGTTCCGTTTAAGTTTGGTCATCAGCTTAATTTTTCTTCGTTTTTAGCATTTGCTGTCTATAAAATCATAAAAAAGAATGAAAGTTTTGACGTATTTGTTTAAAAATATCGTATCCGTGATATTATGAGTTCAGTAACTATCTATTTATCATATCACATTCAGTTTTGTGCCATGCATGATACATGCGTAGACGATCGAGTATCTTTCGATACATGACTGACGAGGCAGATTTTTTTGCTGCAGTAGGTTGCCATTTCTTTCTGCGGTAGACCAGTTGCCATCCAGAGCTATAGAACCCGGTCTGTCCTGCTATTTACTCATAGCTGGGGAGGAGGAGAGAGAAGAAGAGTATTCATAACTTTCCCAAGGGTATTAGCACGTAAGTGAATGTAATGGTTTCGACTGGAATTCGAACTCAGCTCTCCGATTCCTCAATCCGAGTCACTATCCATTACTCCACCGTGCCTTCCATCACATTACTAAAGACTAAAATGATTATTATATATGCATAACATACGTGGCCTAAAAATCCACACTCACACTCAAGTCCCTTAGACTCCACTGAGGAGTATGGGCCACATAAAGCTAGATATTGCTGCTAGGGTTCCCATTGCAAGTAGGTTTTTACGAGATGGGGTTTTGAATTCAGAGTTGTCTTTCTCCTAGACTGGTTACCAACCACGGCTAAGGAGTCTAGTCTGCCCTATTATTTAACCCATAGCTGGGGGAAGAAATAAAATGAAAGACTGCTACAAAAGAGTAAATGAAATTAAAATGAGATTAAAGCAAGAGATACGTCATTTATGTAGAGTAGTGAAGAGACAGAAGTGACGGAAAATTTGAAGCTAAATCCATCAAATGTAATAAAAGAAATACATTCAAAAATCTATATTTTGAGGTGATTTAGAGCAACACTTATTATCAATAGTTATTGAAACGGCATTGATTTACATAAAATATTTCATACTGAATTAGATCAATTGCGTTTCTGAACGTCTCGGAATTGAACTATACTTAAAAAAAAAAGAATATTGCCCCACGCCGAAACTCAATGATATAAATGAACCTTTTTTTAAAAATAGACAATTAAATCTCGCTTGTTTAATATAAATACAATCCTCACAATCGAACTTAGAGAAAAAAAAAACTTTTTAGTGTTACCGTTTTGGAAATTCAGGTAGAAGATTTAGACGTTTAAAAACCGGTCCTTTGTGGATATCAAAAAGACAAAATTTATTATAAGCTACAAAAGAGAGGAAATTGTGGAGAGCCATGACCGCCAATGTCTTGAAGGGATACGGCACATAGAAGAAGAAGAAGAATGTTGCAAAAAGATTATTCCTTTCTTTGTTTTTAATCATATTACCCCATGCAAGGCAATAAAGTCACTAAAACGCAGGAGGTTACTGGGTGCTAGAGGACACTGGAATTTTTGATAGACTAAAAAAATTAAAGTAATCAAATTCTTAATTCTTGTAATGAGGACACGGAGAATGGAAGGAGCCCCTAGCAAAGATCACCGTAAAAGAATCACTTTCCAAAGACTCTCTTATCCTCGTTACAAATAGAAATTATACCGATTCATTGCGTCTTGCATAATTGTTACGTAGAATATAATTTTATTGTTAGAGGAAAAATTGAACAATCTAATGTAAAAAAAAATATTTTATCTCTTCCCCAATTAAAGATTTTTTGTGTTTCGAGGTGTGAAATACAACAAACAAATTTATATAGAGAAATGTTGAATGTACAAGGACGCTTGGCTTTAAATTTTAATTTAAATATATTATTTGCATATTCCATTTCTTATGTATATAATAGGGCAGTATTTTAAATCCCTTTAAGATGAACAGAAAACCTCATTCATAGAATGGAGTATAACAAAAAAGTTAAAAAGAAATATTGGAGGAAATTGAATTCTTTGCATTGACGAGAGGCAAGAGAATGCAAAATTTAAGAACGTGAATAATTTGATAAACAAAAAAAATAAATTATTTCGAATCTCGCAGAATAATTGCATACGAGGAGAGAACAAGAAGGCTTTTGGTAAACACATACGTAGATTTATATATATATATATATATATATATATATATATATATATATATATATATATATATATATATATATTTATGTTATGCATATATGCAAATACACATAACATGAACAATTTACGATTTGAATGAAAAGTAATTCCAATTAAATGTTTGTTATCGTTGATTTTTGAATACAGTGAATTATTTTAATACAGTGAAGTTGTTTTGTTTATTACAATTTTTAAAAAAACTTGAATTTTAATGAAAAAAAAAACAAGCATTCGCGCAATTAAAACTTTCACGCTGAGAGGACTGATCGTCAGACGCTTAAAATTTAAAAATTAAAATTTTTTTAAATTTTAAGCGTCTGACGATCAGTCCTCTCAGCGTGAAACTTTACGCACACACACACACACACACACACACACACACACACACACACACACACAATATAATAATATGAACAGTGCCATAGAAACAGGATCAGCAGACCATATATGTATGTAAATAAATGTATGTATATAAATATAAATAGTAGTAAACCATAAAATCCAAAATTACCTCATATAGTGTATAGGCCTATTTCAACTGACGAAAACTTCGTCTTATTCAACCCTGGTATACAGACTGAGTTTGTGTCGGAATTAGAAATTTAACTGTGACAGCTGTCGAAAAATTAATACATAATTTATCCATTTCAATGTTTCAGTCAGACAAAAAGCACGAGTCAGTGGCCAGGGGCAGGTGGAAGGTATTAGCCTTAAAGGGAAGAGGTTTTATAAAATTAAACCCGGATATTAACCTTATGACATCAAATTGGTTTTATATGAAGAATGATGTGCCTTTCGGTGTTGGATCACAGATCTTTTGTATTTTCTCCAATAATCCCTTTACATAGTGTAGGCAAACTGAAGTATATTTATTAGCGTTCTTAAATTTAAATTGAATAAAAAACTAACGACATTTTTACCTCTGTTTGTCAATACTTGTTGCAAAATAAAATCCTTTCGTTTTCTTTGATAAAGGACAAAACGTGTCGGCTAAGAAAAGTTAAACTTAATTTTATGTGAAGCCATGATGAAGAGATTTTGTGTGTGTGAAAGAAGGAGAGAAAGAAAGAGTGAATGAGAGAGAGAGAGAGAGAGAGAGAGAGAGAGAGAGAAGGAAAGAGAACAGAAAAGGGAAAAATATAGAAAAGAACATCGAGAAAGTGGTGATATATATATATATATATATATATATGTTTATATTTATTCCGTACTTTTCTGTATATGTGTGTGTGAGAGAGGAAAAATGAAAAAAAAACGATAGAAAGAGGGAAAAAGGAAAGTGACATAAAAAAAGAAATGGGGAAAGAGAAAGAGAGAAAAGGGAGATAGATAGATAGATAGATAGATAGAGAGAGAGAGAGAGAGAAATAGAAAATGAAAAAGATAGAGAAAAGGCAACGACAATGTGCTGATATATATATATATATATATATATATATATATATATATATATATATATTCCATGTTTATATGAATAAGTGACTGTATGTATGCGTTATAAGAGGAAAGAAAAGAGAGAGAAAGAGAGAGAGAGAAGGGGGAAGAGAAATAGAGAAAACGGGAAAAAGAAAGAGATACATAGAGAGAGAGAGAGAGAGAGAGAGAGAGAGAGAGAGAGAGGTGTTTGTGAAGGGATGTTTACATAAAGGTTCCAGAGTGCTTGCGAAACAGATGCAATAATTGTAAACTTTAAAAGATTTTTATCTCTAACTTGTGATGGCGAATGATTCTGGGAAAGGTAAAGAATTTCCGATGTATTCTTCTTAAGTTAGATTAGAATCGCTTACTAATTTTTGCGCGACCAATCTTAATTGTGTTCTCCGCTCGCCTGCCAGGTGCGTCCCTAAAGTTTCATGGACTGTGTGCATCTTTGATTAATTGGGACTTTCGTTTGGTTCACCTGTGACCTAAATGACAACCCTCAATCCATTAAGATAAATAAATAAATGAATAAAAGTTCCGTAAACAAAGCAGGAATAATAAGAAATAAAAAAATACAACGAGAGAAATCATTTTTCAATTTTTGTTTATCTTGGAATTTAACAAATAAAAAAAGTATTTTTACTGTCAAATTCACATGTATATGGCCTAAGGATTGCAATCAAGCAAGGAACTTTTATATTTACATATGTCTCTGATATTAAACACTTTTACCCATAAATATCAGTCAGTTATGTGCCATGCGTGATACACGCTTAGACGATCATGATTCTTTCGATACATGACGGACGAGGTAGATTTTATTCCGCAGTAGGTTGCCATTTCTTTCTGTGGTAGATCAATTGCCATCCAAGAACCCGGTCTGTCCTGCTATTTATTCATAGCTGAGGGATAAGAAGAGGATTCATACCTTTCCCAAGTGCATTAGTATCTAAGTAAATGTAATGAATTCGAGTTCGGCTCCCCGATTCTTCAATCAAGCTGTTATCCATTACTCCACCGTTCCTCCCATAAATATAACATACCTTAAAATAATATTTTTATCTCATATATATATATATATATATATATATATATATATTTTTTAATATAGAAAAACAATTTACTCACTACAAAAATGCAATTTCGTTTCAGTGCATTTAATAAAATTAAATTTTCAGTGCATTTAATTCATTGCAATTAAATGCACTGAAACGAAGTTGCATCTTTGTAAAATTGTTTTTGTCTATATGAAAAAATTATAATAAATAATTATTGCTTTACTATAGGTATTGAGCCCTCTTTTGAATCAATGCTGTGGACGTTAGAATTTATATATTATTTTCGTTCTCATTACATTCGGATATATATATATATATATATATATATATATATATATATATATATATATATATATATATATCACTTGTAGCACTACTCTGAGTTTCATGCATGATGTAATCGTCAGGAGCTGATTAAAAAATGACCTAAATTTTTAAATGGCCTGGAACAAAAAATTAAAAAGATGCTTTAGATATATAAAAAAAAAAGTGATAGGTCTGTTTTCAATAGACGCGTAACGATTGCATCGTGCAAGAAAATCAGAGTTGTGCTACCGGTAATGAAAAAGGTATATTTATTATTAGTATAAATTATAGCTCTGTTATTATACACCGAGTAGTATCGTTGTACTAGCACCACTACACAATATGCAATATATATATATATATATATATATATATATATATATATATATATATATATATATATATATATATATATATATATATATATATATATATATATATCAGTGGTCAATATATATATATATATATATATATATATATATATATATATATTTCAAGAGGAAATCCAGGTAGAGCTCTATGTCAAAGACAGAGAAAGAATATAATTTAGAAGTTACAGAAGGTTGGACCCAAAACTGAACCTATTAAAACGTCCTTACGTTGCACATATACATTTTGTGTCCAAACTTCAGTAAGTTCTACATGCCCAACCTAGAAAATAATATATTTATTACCCCCAAGAAACACTCTATCTACCTATAATATATAATAATGATATACTTATTTTAGTTCAAAACATAGAAGAAATAATGAAACTCAAAAAACTTAAAAAAAACTCGAACTTAACAAAGATAACAAAATTTACTACCTCTCCGTATAAAAAACTTTGTAGATGAACAAATAAGACCATATATAAAATAATCTCAGCACACGTCAAATAGAATACAGTACTTCCCCAAAGGACACTAAATATATCAAAGTACTATATTGTAACCAGATGCATGCTAACTACAAACAGGATGAAAAAATCATAAAGAATCTCATTTATACTAACATATCTTCCATGGATTCAAATAAAAAATAAATTTAATCATATATTATAAAAATACAATGCAACCAATTTAATTATTCACAATAACTCCTCTCGACTAACTGATGTATTACGTAGCACCAACATTATATACTAATTTAAATATCCCTTGAATGTATCTCCGATACCCCCCCCCCAAAAAAAAACAAAAAAACAAAACAAATATATATGTTGGGTATACGATAAATACACTAACAAGAAGGCTTACGCTACACATTTTGACCATTCGTTCATTGTAAGACATCTGCAACAACATTCCTGTCCACATTCACAATATAAAAAATTAATCGGCAACACAACTGTCCTAGACCATGAAAACAAAAAATTCAGATTACAGATACTAGAAGCAATTTATATTAAAAACATTAAAGCCGGCACTGAACAGAATCAACTATGAATACTGCAGTAATGTTCTGAAATGCCTGTAAAGGAACAGTTTTTTCACCCTTTAATGAGCGCATATCCATGACATTATAACATGATAAAAATCCATAATGGATAATTTTTTCACGTTCTAATGAACGCTCAGCACATTGTCAACCGTTTTGCATTTAAAAGCATAATGAAAATATTACAGTAATGGATAACAACGCACAACTTTGTGTAAATACTTGTACTAATGAACAACATATAGTTTTGTACTATTTGCACCCCTGAAGATGATCTTAGAAGAAGATGAAAAGTACTTGCGAAATGAAAATAAAAGAAATTTAAATAGCTATAGCACATTTCTCTCATCCTTTAACATCAATACACGGAATATTTAACATCAATATATATACATACATACATATACATGTATACATATATATATATATATATATATATATATATATATATATATATATATATATATCTGATAGTTGTATATTTAGGCAGCAATCCTTCCTTTATGCATGTTTCATTAAAAACGAAAGGCAAGGTACTACGGTTAAGCTTTTTATTTAATTTTTCTTGTGTTCGAACAAGAGCTTTCTTTTCTGGACAAAGGGTGTGTAAGAACTGTTCAAATGTTTTATATTTCCGAGCGCTTTCGGCTATACCGTTTAGCCATTATCAACAATGATTCGATTTTTCAGCTTAATTTAGTGTGTGCATTATGTGTATGTCTTAGTGTGTGGTAGGGATGTTTTTAATTTCCGAATACGGTTAGCACATTGTGGCTTTGTTCGTAGTTAATATTGTTAAGAGTTGGCTTTTTCTTTTTTATTATTAAAGCTTCCATTATTTTTAGTCTTTTTTGAAGGTGGATGCAGTTAATATATTTGTGTTTTCTAGTAGTATGTTTCTAATGGAGTCTGGTAAATTTGTGTGTGTGTGTTTAGATGGGTTCTAATGGAGCTGTGATCAGATAGGTGTAACGTAAGACGTCTGGATAAGCATGTTGTGTAACCGATGTAATTATTATCCGCCCGGTTTGATCAGAAACTTTAATAATAAAAAAAATAATGGAAGCTTTAATAATAAAGTTAGACACAACAGCGATCTCTCAGAGCCCTTCTCGATTACCAACAATATAAAGCAGGGTGATGTTCTGGCACTGACTCGTAGTTAATATTGTTAAGAGTTGGCTTTTTCTTTTTATTATTAAAGTTATTTTTAGTCTTTTTTGCAGGTGGATGCAGTTAATATATTTGTTTTCTAGTAGTATGTTTCTAATGGAGTCTGGTTCTATTTGTGTGTGTGTGTTTAGATGGGTTCTAATGGAGCTGTGATCAGATAGGTGTAACGTAAGACGTCTGGATAAGCATGTTGTGTAACCGATGTAATTATTATCCGTCCGGTTTGATCAGAAACTTTAATAATAAAAAAAATAATTGAAGCTTTAATAATAAAGTTAGACACAACGGCGATCTCTCAGAGCCCTTCTCGATTACCAACAATATAAAGCAGGGTTGCGTTCTGGCACTGACTCTCTTCACTATCTTCAGCATGATTCTCAAGCAAGCCATAAAAGATCTTGATGATGAGGACGGAGTCTACATCAGATACCGTCTCGATGGTGGCCTGTCTAACCTACGACAATTAAAAGCCCAGACAAAGACTCTGGAGAAACTTATCGGAGACAACTACTTTGCTGATGACATTGCTCTTGTTGCTTCACAGAGGCTGCCAAGCTTTTTGGGCTTGAAGTCAATTTAAAGAAGACAGAGGTATTCTAACAGCCTGCGCCTCGGAATAAATATCGCCCTCCCCACATCATCATTGACGCAACTGAGTTGAAGGCAGTCCATCGGTTTACATACCTTGGATGTGCCATCACGTCGAATGCTTCGATCGACAAGGAGATCGACAACAGACTAGCAAGGGCGAGCATTGCATTTGGCCGTCTGTACAAACGTGTGTGGTACAACAGACACCTGAAGAAGGGCACTAAGATCAGGGTGTACAGAGCTATCGTCCTCGCCACTCTCCTATACAGCCCAGAGTCATGGGTCACCTACCGACACCACCTGCGACTCCTCGAACGGTTCCACCAGCGCTGCCTCCGCACGATCCTTAACATACACTGGAGTGACTTCGTCCCCAATCTTGAAAATGGCGAAGATCACCAGCAGTGAGGCCATGCTGCTGAAGTCCAGCTGCACCGGGCTGAACATGTTTCCAGGATAGAGAATCATCGTCTGCCTAAAATTTTATTGTGCTGGTGAGATCTCCACTGGCTATCGTGGCAGAGAGGCTCCAAAGAAGCGATTCAAAGATTGCCTAAAAAAAGCCTTTGCTGCCTGTCACGTTAAACATTGCCAATGGCCAACCATAGCGGAGAACCGTGACGCCTGGCGTTTCGCCACCAACCATGTTGTCTCCTTCTTTGAAAATACCTGCACGGCCGCTCTCAGGGACAAGAGTCAGAGAAGGAAGTATTGCAATGCTATGCCATCGAGCACAGGCCAGACTTTTAGCTGCAACTACTACGACCAAGAATGTCTGTCCCGCATTGGATTTATCAGTCACAAACGTGCCTGAAAACGACGGGTACAGACTCCCTGATATTCGTTTTGCGAAGCTAAGCCATGATGGTGATGATATGTATATATATACATATATATGTGTTTATATATATATATATATATATATATATATATATATATATATATATATATATATATATATATGTGTGTGTGTGTGTGTGTGGATGCTTGTGGATGAAATGAGAAGACAAGTATTCAATAAAATATGTATATAAGCGATTTTGCATATACGACATGCTTGATTTTTATGAAAGGGTCAAACTTGCATTTCTTATCAATTTGAAAACCATGGAGACAGAAGCGTAACAAGATGGGAACAGTTTCCTCCGGGTACAGATGTATAGGGGTACAAATTTTCGTCTGGTGAGAAAAGTTTATTATCGACTTAATGAAACCCTGAATACCGATTTAAATCTACAAACTGAGAATTTTAGTGCCTATTTCATAAATGGTCGCCATGGAGATCTCCATAAAGGGACAATATGGAGATCAACACAAATGAACACTATGAAGATCACCACAAATAAATGGCTTCTCAAGTGAGTTCCATATATATCAATGACTTGTTCTCGCTGTAAACATTGAAAAATAACATTACTGGATGACATGAATTTGAAAAAAGATATGCAAATTTTGTAAGTATATTTAGTATGTAGGTCTAATTCAATTATAATACGGGATTTTTCATTTGGCCTGGGTAAAGTGGTAATTGATTCTTTGTTACTCTTATTCAAAAGGTAATAAGTCACAAAACATATAGTCAACTATTTTAGGTCGAACTCAGGTGAGGACGCCAAAAACTGTATTCGATAAGAATTTCTGCTACGTCACTGCGTGGGAGTGTTATCTGAGAGGAAATCCAACTTTAAAGAGAGATTTAGATTAGTCAAACAAAATGGACGTTAGAAAGTCAAAATTTAAATTATAGATGATGTTATTTTTAATTTTTAGTTGGGTGTATCGGTTGTGTGTATGTTTTCTAGAGTTATAGGGATGTTTTATTTTCCGAACACAGCACATTGTGGCCGTGTTCTTAGTTAATATTATTGAGTGCTGGCTTTTTCTTTTTTATTATTAAGGTTTCCATTATTTTTAATCATTTTTTTTATATGTGGATAAGGTTATTATGTTCATATTTTCTATTAGTATGTTTTGGATGGAGTCTGGTAAGTTTGTGTGTGTGTGTGTGTATAAATGTGTTCTAATAGAGCTGTGGTCAGATATGTGTAACGTAAAGCGTCTGGATAGTCATGTAGTAGTATGACAGATGTAATTATGAATTCAGTTTGATTAGGAACACAATTCCTTAAAAGGCATTTCTTCTCATAAATGTTCGTTCGTTGTAATTTTGATTTTGCTGGTGTGTTGTTGTTTTTGAGGATAAAGTTAGCTATTTTAATTTTTTTTTGTAATAGATAATTAATTTGATATTTTTGTTCGGGTCAATAAAATCAGCTTTGATAATGGCTAAAAGTATAGCCGAAAGCGCTCGGAATTACAGGACATTTGGACAGTTTCTACACATTCTGTTTCCCAAAATAAAAACACTTGTTCGAACACAAGAAAAATTAAATAAAAAAGCTTAATCGTAGTATCTTGTCTGTCGGCTTTAATAAAACACACACACACACATGTATATATATATATTTAAATTTGCATTTATCTTTTGTTTATTTGATATGTAAAATTGTAAATTCAAACTTTTAGATTCAAAGTCTAATTATATAGATTTTATGAAAGAGAATTTATTAAAGTCAATTTTCGTGGATTCTTATTTGCATAGTGGTTCCCGATTTTATCAAAGTCTAACTGAATGTCTTCGTAAACATACAAAAGAACAAGAGCGTTAAATCTCTTTATTCATTATAGCTTACCTTACTCTACTTTGCAACAAAAAATATTTTTTCAGAAACTTTAGAGGGGCGTGCACCCTCTACGCCTCTCTGGATCCACCCCTGTTTCATAGTAATAAATTTTATCTACACAAGCCTAGTGGAAAATTGGATTAATAAGGCTGTTCTGGATTGTACTGATGATACGTTGGCCTTGTCTTAATGTACTTTTTTTTGCATATATGTGTTTCTGTTTGAGAGTTAAAAATACATCATCAACCTCACAGCGGAAATATATAAATAACAAACAAATCATATACAAGATACAACACAATACGCTAAACAAAAACTATAAAATGCTTTAGCTTACATTTAAGAGAAAAGTTTATATGTTTCAAAGTACATATATGTATACAGAGATGTAAAGTTTTTACTTATCTGGTAGTCGCCACATACTCTGTCAGAAAGCTGTCCCGGGACATTTGCTTCTTTTGGCCGTCGAAGATGAAGAGAGAGAAAATTTGATTTTTGGGAGTTTTCATATTTATTTAAATAGCGAATATTTAATATATATATTAACTATTATATTTAATATATCTATTATTTGTTTTTTTATAATAGGTTGTTTATTTTTTTTTTAATATAACACGTAGTATAATAGTTTTTATAACAGGTTTTTATAATACGTAGTTTATTTTCTTTTAAATATAACAGGTATTTTATTTTTATAATCTCACTTTTTCTTTATTTATTGTTAATTATTATTCTTAGCTATATTTTAAAAAAGTGTTATTACTTAAATTTTTCTTTTATAATTAATTATTCATTATTTTTGTTAGTACTAAGGGTTCCAGGTTATTTAGTGATTTATTTGCTGCTATCACTATAAGGCCAATTTGTGTTTCAGCTTGGCATAAATATCTCTAGCAAGTAAATGGTAATGCTAATGGTGATTTTAGCCTTTTTCCATAAAGAAAACCTTTGGCACTCGTTAACTAAACAGCCTTATTCTTGGTTGAAATTTCTGAAATCTTTTCCAGTAAATTATCTTTCTCAAACCTAATGCTCTCACTCTTTAATATTGAAGGGAGTTTACTTCCAACCATCTCGTTTATGGTAGTGTAGAAAGTTAATGTTAAGTTATTTCATTATTTTCTATTCTAGTTACATTACATGTTGCTAAATGTTATTGTTGTTGCTGTTGTAAGTGTTCAAGTAATGTGGCTTTCGTTGTTTCGTAAAAACTATTTGTGACTTTGTAACGCTTGTCTGTAGTGTCTGATGAAGAGGTGTCTTCTTTAAGACCTACTAAATTCATTCGTTTGAAGCCATTTTTAATTATTGATTTGAAAAAAAAAAACAACATAGAAGATCGGTAAGACATTTTTGAACGAGTTGGATGCCATACAGCACATCCATGTGAAATTAATGATCTGACACACGACTCGAAATTTCAGGTTAATACAGGGTGTTCCTAAAGTCTGGACACAATAGGCAATAATGCATATTTTCAAGAAATGCATTTTTCAACAACATTTTATTGAACTGGAATATTAACAAATAACATCTTCGATATGATTTCCATTATTTGTGATGAAAAGATTGATACACTTTGTAAGATTCACGTGAACTCGATGCAGTAACTCCATATTGCCGTCATTTTAGCAATTTCATTCTATATGCGTTCAGTTAAGTGTGTTGCATTTGTGATTTTCATTGAGTACACCTTCTTCTTTATTATACCTCAGAAAAAGAAGTCAATTTTTTCTTTTTTCAGCAAAACCCTGTTTAATCTGTGGAGGAAAAAATAGAGTTAATGAGATTTTCGATATGCCCAGACTTTAGAGACGGCCTCTATTTTGTTTTTCTAGCATTTACGGTGCTGGACAAAATTACTTCTCGGGCAACCTATCCTGTGTTCAGGGCGCCGCGTCTAAAATATAGAATCCCGTGTGTCACTCGAAATACTGCGAGGATTGGGATAATATATTGGTCAGATCAGCAGTTTTAACTTCTTTTTTCACTCGGTTTTTCCAGTTACGAGTCCTTTTTTTTTTTTAAAGTTGATCGTTTTGTGTTCATTTTGTTTAGTTCTTTTTTCGTAACAGATTTAATGTTTAGTATAGAGCTTAGAAAAAATTTGCAGTGTGAAATAGGCAAGAAGTAAGGCATGTAGCACATCAGCACGGAAAAGGACACTCCTTTAAAGGCAAGGAAGGGCAAAATATTTTAAGTTAAGTGATAGCGATTGCTGTATGCCGGGCCATGCTGCTAGTGGTCTATAAATGTAGTTTTTCTCCAAAAAAGTTTTGCAAAATTGTTTTCAAGTTCATTATTTCTGAATATTATGCCACTTATGAAATGTTGTAGTGATCGAAGCAAATAAAAATCAGTAGATGACAAATCTAATGAAGATGGAGGATGTAGAAGGATCTCCCGTACTAACGATCTTATTTTTTCCTGGATTTGTTTTGCAATGTGTGCCCTTGCTTTGTTATGATTTTTGAATCAAGCACGGACAACGCCGGGCCATGCTGCTAGTGCATGATAATCCTGAGAGGTTACTACTACTACTACTACTACTACTACTACTACTACTACTAATAATAATAATAATAAAAATAAGAGTAAAAGTAAAGAAAGGTAAAAAAGAGAAAATAAAGATAGAAAGAAAGTAAAAAAAGAAAGTAGATAAGATAGGTTAATTAAAAAAAAAACGAATAAAATAAAAACTAGAAAGAAGAAACATCGAAAAAGAGCAGAAAGAAAAAAATTAGAAAAAAAGTAGCAATGGAGGAAATAAAGAAAGGCAAAATGAAAAAAAGATATGTAAGAAAACGGAAAGAAATGAAAAAAAAAAAAAAGATCGAAAGGCAAAGAGAAGGAAAAAAAGGGAAAAATAAATTAAATGAAAAAGATTTAATTATATCTATAGTGTTTTAATTAACCAATGACTGACGAAATATCTGGAGGGGAATTTCTTTGCCCTCAGTTTTTCTTACTTTGTGAATCGGATAGCGATTCAAGACAATTCGTGGTCGGTGATGAAGCTAGTGAAAGAAATAGTTGTCCTCGAGCGGCTGACGAGATTTTTCGCTGATATGACGTCACATTAAAATATCCCGGTCCCAAGTGTTTAGAGTTTACGAAGTCAAATATACTAAGTTCAGGTAATTTCCTGGAGTATTTTAATAAGCCTATTCATTATGAAGTTATCTGTTTGTAAACAGTAAATTATTTGTCAGATGTATCATCCATCATGTATTTTTTAATTATTATTTTTTAATTTGCTAATTCAGCTCTTCACTATGACAGCTAATGAGGAGACTTGAAGCAACAGAAATATCTTTCAACAGAAGGATGCTGAGAATACCATTGGCAGAACATGTGGGGAAGGAGGACATTTTAAGAAAAATGGAAACAAAAAGGACACATATATTTGGAAACAGACTTGGAATTTCTAGGACACATAATAAGAAAACAGGGTTTGGAGAATTTGATACTCCCATGACATGTTGAAAACAAAAAGACAGAAGGAAATAGCGTGTAAGGTACCTAACAAGCTTGTGTAAATGGATGGTAGAAAATGGAGTGAGAGGGATAATGAAAAGACAAACATTGCTAAGAGCTATAAAGGATAGGAAGTTGTGGAGAGCCATGATCAATGGGTGATCATGGCTCTCCACAACTTCCTGAAGGAACACGGTACACAGAAGAGAGCCTGATGAAGGTAAATGGCAGTGTGAGGTTTTGATGGTATTTTTAAGGAATAGTTAAGTACAGTCGCATACATATATATATACGCACCCACATTAACCCGCACACGCATACACCCGTATACACATACCCAACACGTATACATATATTTGTACATGTATACACACATATGCCTGCACAAAGCATGAAAACATGAACATAAACGTACAAAAACTTTCCAACTGCTGATCATTGAGAGTTAAGGATCCCAGCTCGAATTAACCCCCACGTTTCTTTTGTAAATTGTGCCAGCCACCGTGGTGGTGGATGTTGGTGGCATGGGTATGCACGGGTAGGTGAGTGGATGGGCTGGTTTGTGGGATGCGCTTTCCCCAGTCAACCGACTTAAGTGCAAACTCCTCACACTTTGGGATTACACCTTCCTGAACAATTCTGCCTCGAGCAGGGCTCAACGCTATAATTGAAGCGTGCGGCTTTGGCATAGACGCGCCAAGAAACGAAACTAGTGGCGGTCGTGGTGACGAAATCTGGAAAGAAGAAGAAGACGAAGAAAAAGAAGGTGGAGGAAAAATGAAACGAATAAAATGGTAACTTTATCTTTTTGCTCTCTCCCCGCCCCCATTAAATAATAAAAAAAAAACAAAACAACAATAAACAAATTAAGAAGTAACTACAAAAATATGCTATTTCTCTCATTCTCTTTCTCTTTTTTTCTGTGTGTGCGGGTGTGCGCAATGCTTTATGCTATTACGCCGACTTTAATGTTCCAAGCAGCATTTGGTAAATAAATATTTAGGCTTTCTTGGTTAGATAGCCGGGCATCCGCAACCAGTTTACGGCATTCAACTAAAATACAGGATTAGCATGAACAATATATATAATGGGCTTCGTCGATTACAACTTATGATGTTCCAACAATTCAAAATTAGAATTTTGCCTCTCTTGAGAAACACACACACACACACACATATATATATAAAATAATAATATATTTATTACTAATCACACGATGCTATTTCATGCATATAGCAATCAATATATATATATATATATATATATATATATATATATATATATTAGCAAATATGCGATCATCGAAATATAATTACCGTTTATATATTTACACAGACGTGTATGACTGCACAAGAAAAACTTACTGATATATATATATATATATATATATATATATGTGTGTGTGTGTGTGTGTGTGTGCGTATGTGTGTGTCTGTATGAGTAATTTAATTTGTGTGTGTAACAAATCAGACATAAATATATCTTTAAAAGCCATCGCATATTATATATATATATATATATATATATATATATATATATATATATATATATATATATATATATATATACGAATGTAATGAACGAAAATTCAATTCGAAAGTTCACAGCATTAGTTCAAAAGAGGGCTCATTACTGAGAGTAGAGCAATAATTATTTATTATAATTTTTTCATATAGACAAAATTTTGGTTCTCACCAGTCGAAGTGCAACTAAATGCACGGAAACAAGGTTGCATCTTTGTAGTTTAAATTGTTTTTGTCTATATGAAAAAAACTATAATATATATATATATATGGTAATACAACTGAAAAATACGTGAAACTTACGAGAATTTAACGTATTTTTCAGGCTAGCAGAACTTCTGCAACAAACAATCAATAGAGAACTATAACAGTAATACGTACTTATATTTACTTTTTCAATATTTCTAATATTTTTTCGTGCCCGGTTCGTATTTATAAATAGAACTCGTATCTGATTATTTTCGGCTAATACTGGCCATGTTGCTTGTTATATCATCATTTTACTTTTCTTTTTTTTTTTTTTTAAATATCTCGTTTCACCTGTTGGCTTTTATCTTAGATATGGGAAAATTTATTTACACATATCAACCGAAAATGAAATTAATATATATATATATATATATATATATATATATATATATATATAATTAGAAATCAGCCTAATCCGCTACATTGATTTCAAACTTTCGATATGTTCAGGCAATTTGCGATTTTTGATTGAAATCGCCTGAAAATACCGAAAGTTTGAAACCAAGGTAGCGGGCTTCAAGCTGATTTTCTAATTTTCTTTGCTTAAAAGCTTTACATGCTAAATTTTTATTTTTTAATCCTTTTACATGTGTATTTCAAACTTTTTAAATACTAATGGCATAATTCAACTTCTATTATATATATAGTTAATAATAAATAATAGCTGGCCACTCGTATTCGGGGATACCCGTCTCTTATTTCAGATGCTCGCTCAGGCACATTTGTGTTTACTCAACACCCACAGAGCCAAACTGTGCTTTATACTGCAACTATGCTTAGTTACAGTTTCTGGGAGAGAACGTGTTATCTAGCGTGATCAACAATTTGAACACCCTCACACTCTCGGCCGCGATTACTTGTCAGGTCGTGCTAGCACAACTATCGACGGCCTCAAGTATTCCATTTACCCAATTTCAAGCACTTTCCAAAAGAAACGCACGCTGGAATCCAGACCGATAACACACACACACACACACACACACACACACACACACACACACACACACACACACACACACATATATATATATATATACAAACACAAAATATATATATATATATATATATATATATATATATATATATATATATATATATATATATGTGTGTGTGTGTGTCTGCATCATTGTATTAGGGATATACGTATAAATACACAGCTGCGTATGCCCAGACATGACGTTGGGTCAATAAGAACATATTATACAACAACTGTTTTTTTATCATATCCCTTGACTATGGATTTATTGATATACCTACGTCCGATGGTCGAGTACTTTTTATTGATATTTTATCGATGTTTATTTATTCCAAATTGTTTCAGTACTAATTTAGATTGACTGAAATGTGCCGCCTGTATATCAGTCGTAGTAAACAACTAAATGCATTGAAGGTGTTATGACCTTTGATTCGCCTCCGGCCGGGCCATTCCAGCTTACCCAGCTTCTTACTAATCTTACTAAGTTAGTACTGGAAGAATTTGGAATACGTAAACATTGAATATATAGGGGTGGTTAATTAATTTGAACCTTTTAAAAACCTTACTCTAAAATCTACATTCAACATCATCACTTGATAAGACACCAGAGGTGGTGAAACAAAATGGCTATTTTTGTAGTGATTTTATAACATATTTATGTTTATGTGTGTGTGTGTGCCTGTGTTTGTCTGACGATTGCAAAGGCGTGAAACCCAGTGTCACAAACTCACCCCAATACAACCAAGTATGTTAGCTCTATCACCGATATTGAGCTCTTTCCAATAAGTACCGCGCATATATAATATATAAATAATATATATAGAAATTAAACTCACACACACACACACACACACACACACACACACACACACACACACACACACACACACACACATCTATATATGTCTATTCATATGTGAACCAAATTGTGCTTTTCTTTATGTGTGCGAGCATATTACTCGATACATGTTTTTATTTGTGCTTATATGTACATGCCTATGTATGTATTCGCGCATATAGAATGTGTGTGTATGTGTGTGTGTGTGTTCATCTGAATCCATCTCTTTATATGTGTGTGTGTGTGTGTGTTCGAGTGTGTGCCTGTATATATGCACGATTGTGTGCATGTGTGAGTGGGCTCTAAAGTACCTTCTGCCATTAATATCATCCCCCATGGGAGTGTTTATTTTATTGCCGACCCCTCCATAACAGATTTTCTTCTCTTCTCTTCTTTTTCTATCTCCCAAAATTGCATTCTCCACCCCCAAATCTTACACAAATGGCGGGTTTCTAAGTTAAAGTGACAAGCACAGATTGAATGGGCAGGCAAGCAGTCTGTGGATTCGACTCTTGGACTTTTCGGTCGCCTGACAACGATAGTGTTAATCAAATAATAATTAAATTCGGTAAACCGAACTCAAAAGTGGGTCTTAAGAGGAGGAGACAAAAAGAAGTGGCGGTGGGTGGGGGAATCTAGGTGTCAATGTCTGTTCCTGAATTGTGTGGACTCTGCGTTACCACAACGTTTGTCACTAGAAGCCTGTTTTTAGTTCTTCGCTTATTCATTCGTTTAATTGTAGGGAGACAAGCATTGAGACAAATTAAATTAAGAAGATCTTGAAGTTTACCACAAGTGGCACTAAAACAACGATTAATGGTTAAAGGAAAAAAATCGATGAATAAAATATGCAAAATAAAAAAAATAAACATTACATTTTATATAAAAGAAACATAAATACATAAAATTAAATATTATACTTGTTGTCACTCGTTCCCTAACAAAAGCCACCAGATGCCTCTAGTCTGAAGATGCCTATGGTGTAAATCCATAAACAAATAATAATAATAGGATTAGCTCAATAATAAGAGGATTAGTTCAACTAGAACGGTTTTACAAAACAACAAGAAAGATAACTGGAAATTACAGAAGACTGGATGATGAACTGTGTTAAAGAACATGAAAGAAATAAGAAACTTTATAGAGTAATAAAGAAAGCCAACAAATTCAAAATGGAATTTCAAGTGGGTGAAGAAGTGCAAATAAAACATAATGCACCTACTGCAACGGCAAAGGACCTAAAAAAGAAAGCAAATGCAATGTACTAAATGCAGAAACGATGGCAAAATAAACCTCTTCATGGTCAATACTCTGCCCGTACCAGACAGGCTGATTTAGACAGGGTTTGTCATCAGTGGTTACATAATGCAAGGTTAAAAGCTGAAACCGAAGGGTTTATTCTGGCTGCACAGGACCAATGCTTGCTAACTAGAAATTACCAAGCACACAGACTAAAAAATTGTATTAACCCTAAATGCAGATTCTGTGATAAATATCCAAAAACAATTGGTCATTTTGTATCATAAAATTCAGCATGATAGAATGAGCTAATATCTTCACTGAAAAATATGCAAATTTTACGGGAAGGAAACTGGTATGAATATCACCCAGACCGGGTTACAGAGATAGAACCTGTAAAAATTTTATGAGACTTTACAATGCACACAGACAGAACAATCAAATCTAATCGCGCAGACATCGTGATCACAGAATACAAATACAGAATGTGCTTCCTTATTGACATGGCAGATGCTAAAAATTTTAATGCATCTTTGAAGATCTTCAAAAAACTATCAAAATATAAGGACCTTGTTTTCTTTTTTCAAATTTTAAATTTCATTTTTTTTTAATAAAAATGATCAGTGGAAAATGTTATGAAGCCATTTCTGACCTTAGGTCTCTAGTTGGGACCCAGAAAGAAATGTATATAGAACAGAAATAAAAAAATAATAATAATAGCAGTGATGTAGCTGCCACAAAATCAGCAAGAAAAATGAAACAGAAATGGAAAAGCTTTGTCAAAAGCAAATACAATAAAGTTGGAGCCAAAAGTCTGTACATAGCCAATTCCTTCTTAGAAGCAAAAATTCTGATTTAGATCAATTCGTAACCCACCAGTGGTTTTGCAGTTCAGGACTTAACAGTGAAACTGAAGGGTTTATTCTTGCTGCACAAAAGCAGAACCCGCTTACATGCAACTACCAAGGTAATATCTTGTATAATAGTACAGTGAAACTATTCTCAAGATCACTTTGAGTATCATGACAGGGTTACAAGATGCACAGATCGAACAATACAAGCCCCCAAAAGACAGAGTACGAACACTAATTGACGTCAAAAACATCAGGGTTTTGACCCAAATTCAAAGCTTGGAAATAGAAAAAAATGTGGCCCTAGTTCCTGTCGTGTTTGGATTTTCTATAAAGCAAAGAACACATCAACAACATCCCTCCAGATTCGAACAATACAAGAACCTATTTAAGGACATGTAAAAAATATTCTTCGCTTGCCTTAAGACAGAAAAAAAAAGGTCAAAAAGTTTTAACACTAATTGAAAACATTTGAGATTAATCGAAAACAAAAGACCTTGATTTCAAAAAAGATCCGCGTTTTTGAGCCCACCAAATCAGCAAAGGTTTTAAAAACAAAAGTAAAAAAATAAAACAAAAAGTAAAAACAAAAGTCAAAAAAAAAAATGCCCATAAAAACAAACAAAAGTAAAAAAACAAAACAAAAAAGCAAATGCCCCTCAAAGACTTGAAATGGTCCCAAAATATCATTGGTTCGCTGGGGTCTCATACCACGGAATCCTACATTAAGGAAATCAGAATAAAGCCTAGTATACAATCGATTAAGAAGTATGCGTTGTACGGTATTACAAATATCCTGTAAAATATCTGAAGAGGTACGACTTGATGGAGAACACTCATTAGACAAGATCTCCGGTTTAAACGAAAACCTAACAACAACAACAACAACAGCAACAACAACAACAACAATAATAATAATAATAATAATAATAATCTATGGAGTCTCATAATTGTTTGCATCCTGGGGAGAGTATAGAAATGAATCAAGGAAAGAAAAGAAGTAAAATAAGAAAGATAACAAAAATACGACAGACTAAAAGACATTTAATAAAATGCTTACAGCCAGCAATATAAACGTCCAGTATTTACCTATCCCTTAACCAAGTTAATGTTTACAGATTTAAATATAAACGAAATCTTTACACCTTTACTATCCTTTTTAGCCCATGCAATCTTTGCCCCTTTACTATTCCCCCCTCCTTGTTATGCCGTTCATTTATACAAGCTTGTTAGGTGGGTTACTGGATATATCCACCTGACCATCCTATGTGTGCCAAATTCTCCAAGCGCCCTTTCTTTATAATGTGTCTCATAAATTTCAACTGCCTCTTTCTAATTCTAAGTACAAATGTTTTCTTTCCATTTTCCTTAACAACTTCCTTGTTGCTTACATGTTTCGCTTATGTTAGTCTCAGCATCCTTCCATAGCACTACAACTGTGTTCTCTCTCCTACTCATCTGTCATATAGGAGGATTAGTATTACATAGCAGTTCAACACGCTTTCCTTTCTTTTTAACGAAATTTGCAAAATACACATAAAAGAGCAGAATAATGATCGGAAGATCAGCTGCTCACAATAAAGACAGTATTAAAAAGTGTAAGGAGGATACTCAAAACAAGCAACGAAATTTCTTATCATGGCAGCTCAGAAAAAATGCACCGGGACAATTTTTATCTATCTATCCATCTATCTATCTATCTATCTATCTATCTATCTATATATATATATATATATATATATATATATATATATTAAAGAGAGAAAAAACTGGAAACACCAAATATCCAAATATGACATTTGTATAAGTTAATCTAGTAAGTAGATTCAAAATGAATATAAAACAGGCATGACCGGGCGGGAAGGTAATTCCCACCTTGTTATGTCTGTTTTATATTCATTTTTGAGACACACTGAATACTATGCAAACGACAATCTGAAAGAAATTACCCTTATTTTTCGTAAACATGGATTGCTTAAATTTGTCTTCTGAAATATATTTGGGTGTCCGGAAGATAATTACGTTTTTACCGATAAGGATATGAAAACAGATGTAAGTTTATTTAAATATAATTTATTAAAACTGTAATCACCTTCATTTTCAACGCAACGCAACGCAACGCCAAAGCAAATTTTCGATTCCACGTTAAAAAAATTGGCTTTTGGTTTGTTTTAGTTTGGTTTGGTTTGGTTTGTTATACTTAGCAATATAAAAACCCCTGTTGGTTATCTAATGCTGAAATCTACGCAATTTAATGACATCAATTACATATATTTTGTACGCAATTTTATTGTTTTGACTACAGTTATTTTGTACCTGATTTTATACTTTCGGGATAAACGTATGTTTTATAGAAATATGTTTCATAGATCTCTATCTATAAAAGGCAGGATGTGTGTGTGTGTATAACGAATGCACGGCCGCAATTTTCGACGGATTTGCACCAAAATTTACATGCACATACTTCAAATTAGCGGAGTCAAGACCAACCTTGCATTTCCCAACTCCCATCGATAGTGGAAATAATCGATTTTTTCATGCTTCTTTGTCAGTTTTCATGTAGTTTGCGGTCATTTTCTAATGGCCAGAGTGAGAGCCTATAGATGGCTGACACGAATAGGCAGGAAGATTCTATTGCCCAGCGTGACAGCCAACAGCTGACTGGCACGAATGTTAACTAGCATGCTAGCATGCAAAAAATACATTGATAACTGCATTCGTCACAAGTGGGAAAAATTTAAATCTGCATGGCACTTTACTCCAATTGGCTCATTCACTTGCTTAAACTCAACGTTGATTTTGATTCCGCAGAACTTGGTTGGGTGTGAAAAGTATTTGTTGTTAACATTCTTTTTTCATTCGGTTTTTCCAGTTACGAGTCCTTTTTTTTTTAAAGCTGATCGTTTTGTGTTCATTTTGTTTAGTTCTTTTTTTCGTAACAGATTTAATGTTTAGTATAGAGCTTAGAAAAAAATTCGCAGTGTGAAATAGGCAAGAAGTAAGTCATGTAGCAACATCAGCACGGCAAAGAGCACTCCTTTAAAAGCAAGGAAGGGAAAAATATTTTAAGTCAAGTGATAGCGATTGCTGTATGCCGGGCCATGCTGCTAGTGGTCTATAAATGTAGTTTTTCTCCAAAAAAGGTTTGCAAAATTGTTTTCAAGTTCATTATTTCTGAATATTGTGCCACTTATGAAATGTTGTAGTGATCGAAGCAAATAAAAATCAATAGATGACAAATCTAATGAAGATGGAGGATGTAGAAGGATCTCCCGTACTAACGACTTATTTTTTCCTGGATTTGTTTTGCAATGTGTGCCCTTGCTTTGTTACGATAGAGTATAACATCCTTTCTATTTACTATAGCAAGACACTTTCGACGTAAGGCTTCTTTTAGCCGATTTGAAATACATTTTAAAAGACACAGACGATAAGGACGAAAAGAGATGTTGATGCAGATTCCTTTTTTTCTTTACACTGATGTTCATTTTTTACAAGCACAGGAAGCCACTCGGGGTAGAGGTTTACAGAGTAAGAGACATAATTTATGCGGGATGATAACAGTTAATCCTAGATTTCAACAGGTTAAGATTGTAGTGATTGGAGACGCATCCTCTTGTCCCAAAAGAGCAGCTGTTTGATGGAAGAAGCTGCTCGAGTGGAACTTACATCTCACCAAAGGAATATGAAGGAAATGAAAGTGATTCGCTACAGTGTGCTTGGCATGACGGGTCTTAGCCATAAAGGCAAGAACTGATGCAACTAAGGAATGTAGTTCGTTTAAACATTTTCCATGGAAATAGCGATAGAACAAAGAGAGGCTCGCGACGTTTTGTCTGCGAGAACGTTGTTGTCGGGTGGAAAATAATTTATTACCCACAAGGGCGCAGAAACGTTTTTGGGCTCTATCGAGATTGGACAGTGAAGACTGGACAGCTCCTGTCTATATATGGCAGTGGTACTCCATTTTCGGCCTCATCTGGCTCTTCCTACCATTCAATTCTTCGTTCTGCTATGATTGGCTGACGCAAAATTCGTAGCGGTGAAATACGAAATTGCTTTCTGAAGACTCTATTATTTATGAAAAAGAAAAAAAAATGTTCAACACAAATACTAAATAAAGACAAAGGATAAGAAACTAAATATTTCATTATCTAACCATAGGAAACTTTGTATTTCTGTATAGCTCGAGCATAGAAAAAAATAAGAATTAAAATAAATATTTATTAACCTTAATCTAAAGCCATAAATCTGAAGCGGACAGTAAAGTTCGAACTCGCAAAGAAAGACTTAAAAACTATGAATCAAACTATTTTTCACAAAGATAATATTTATATGGAGCATGAAACATTAGCATTATTCTTTCAGTTCGTAAGCTTGACTTAGTGTAACATAAGTCTGAGTAGTTCATCTTTATGTGCCCTGTCTCTTTAGGACGTAGACTCTCCACAATTTCCTGTTCCTTGTAGCTCTTAATAAATTTTGTCTTCTGTTATTTCTCCTAAACCCTGTTCTGACATAATTTTACTCAAGCTCATTAAGCATGTTATGCGTTGTCATCCACTGTCTCTCTTGTCCTCTATCTATCTCGTGAGTATTATATCAGTATTATATGTCCTAGAAACCTCAACTGTCCCTTCCTGATATTAAGAATTAGTTTCCTTTTGGTTTCAATTTTCTCCAAAACTACGTCGTTACTCACAGGTTCGGTCGATAGTATCCTCAGCATCCTTCTGTAGAACCCCATTTCTATTGCTTGAAGTATCTTCTTTATTTTTTAGGAGATCGTCGCAGTACTAGAGCATCCAATTAGGACCTAGCTAGGAGACTAAGTCGCCAATCATCGTTGTACGGCAGATGAAGTATAATTATTGCATCGTCTATATTACTAAGCCTTAATTTAATATGATATAAAGTTATAATTGTGACGCTCCCAGTTAGGATCGAACTCACTACAGTAGGAAGCTCAAGCTTGCTAACGATTAGTCAATGTTGATTCACCCAAGATGTTTCGTGGTACAGCAAAAGGCCACAAGTTTGTGATACATTTATAGCGTATCAGACTCACTAAATATAGCTTAATGGCGGAGCATTCACATATAATATTTACTCCGCTTAGCTTTGACTTGTACAAGACTACAAGCATGCGGCCATATGTTTGAGACAGTGATAGCGGATCAGACTCAACCATGCTAACGATTAGTCAATGTTGATTCACCCAGGATGTTTTGTGGTACAAAAAAGGCCATAATTTTGAAACTCTGATAGGGGATCAGACTAAAGCTTGCTAACGATTAGTCAATGTTGATTTACCCAAGATGTTTCGTGGTACAGTATCAAATTTACTACAATAGTAATTAGCTTGGTAACCATTGCTCTATGTGAATGAAACTAATACATTTTCTCGAACGTCATAATGCATCAAACGTACAATATTCTGTTAGGACTGTATCCTTATATTAGTAATAATTTGCGAAGCATTCTTGCAACCATTGTCCTATACCAGGGTTGGGTTGGGCTGGATTGGTTGGTTTTATGATATGTAGACATTTATTGTGTTATTTAATGCTGTAATCATTTTTTTTTCATATTATTATTGACCTGGAATCTCGTTTTTAGTCACTTTCCTACCATCACCATGTAGCTTCCCTGTGCTTTTCTATAAATATTTTCATGGTGCAGTACTAGATTGGCAGCAAGATTTCATCATTTCATATTTGAAATGGCTAGATGTAACCGTAAGTTTCTTTTCTCGTATTTCTCACTTGTGGAACTCTCTCTCGGCTTCTTTCATTCCAGTCAAATTTGATTTTTTAAAATTTAGATGCAATGTTAATCGTTATCTCCTGTCTTCTTAATTTCTATTATTTTATTGCGTCTCAGTGGCTTTGTTACCTTGCTTTGGATGAAACGATTAAAAAATATATTTGGTCGTTTATATTTGAATCTATAAGCAATTACTTTGTTTGGGTTCGTGTAAATATAGACCGTTCATATTTATGTCTGTAATCATTTACTTGGTTAGAGGATAGGTAAATATTGGTCACTCTTATTGACGGCTGTAAGCATTTACTTCGGTCGAGGATAGGCAAATATTGGTCGATTATATTTGAGTCAGTAAGGATTTCTCAGGTCCAGGGAGAGATGAATATTGCTCATTTATATTTGAGTCTTTAAGCATTTACTTCATCTTCCTCCTCTTCCTTCTGTATCTCCGTAGAAACTAGTGAAGAGTACGAGGCCACAGCTCTCAACGAAACTAGAGATTGTTACTATGGTTTCCATATCAATTAAAATCTTACGATATGAAGTTGTTAGCCCCATTCCCAACCGGTTTTATACCTGGTTTTCGCTTACAGTAACCAGTGTTTCCAAGCGGTCCCTCATTTAAATACTGACCGGGCTCAACACTTCTTGACATCGTTAATCAAATGAGAACCGATATTTCAGATTGATTTAATCGTAAACATTTACTGGTACTACTTTTGCGTGCGGTCTACCGGGGTTTCCGTAGTCTACGCTGTGAAATGACCTTTGGCCTGCTACTTTAGCGCGCAGTCTACTTACACTTTTACACTTCAATATGCAGCCTACCTCCACTATAATAGCCTTTAACAGCATTGTAGTGGATAAAATGTGTTATTCTACTATTCTGTCCGGTCAGGAGTACTCAGGTTAAAAAGGTAAAAATAAGGGAAGCACATGAAAATTAGACCGCATGGCAAAGGTCATTTTATATTGACCGGTCAAGAGCACTCAGGTCATAAGGGTAAAAAATTTAAACACCGGTAATAAATTCATACCATGAAATGTAGACAGCACGCTAAAGATCATTTCACAGCGTAGACTACAGAAACTGGGGTAGACCTCACGCTAAATTAGTACCCATTTACTATAGGTACCTCCACTAATTTTCGATACCTAAGGTTTAAAATGCATTTAAAAAAAAAAAAATAAAACTTACTTTTTAGCTTTAATTGAAAGTTAAATGATTAAATTTACTATTTCCAGTAAGCAAAATACTCTGGTTTATTTTGAATTGAAATTCCAATCAATATATTGGAATCTCAACTTTTTTGTTGCTTTCAGTAAAGTCATTAAAATCGGCTATTTTTAACACATTTTGACACATTTATAAACAATAGTTAATTCTCAGTTTTAAAAATCTTCCAAAAAATAAAATATACTTTTCTGAAACTTTATTTGAGGAATATTAACTGATTTAAAGTATAATTAATCTGATTTGAAAGAAAAAAATATTTACTTTAAGTTTAAAATAACAGAGAAATGGATTTTTAAAACAAACAGTAGCGGTAATTACGCGCTTATCACCGCTCGTAAATCACTTAACAAGTGCTGATAAATATGGTAACACCTCTATTGTTGTTCTACGGAGACTTTAACTGTTGAAACATAATTGAGAATAAAATGACGGGTGAACGCCTTTTTACATCATTTTTAAGTACTTAATAATCTCAAAAATGTTGCAAAATATTCTCCGTAATCTAATTTTATGAATGTTGACTTTAAATTTACTATAGTCATCGCTCTTATTTTCTGATAACGTAGACCATACTTTCAAACAGAGGCACGTTACGCAATATTTTATATACATAAAAAAGTCTAAAATTATCTTGAAGCAAAATACTTTGTATTAAGCTTTTCAATTTTTGATTAGTAAATATAGTTTTTACTTATTAAAAAATTCACATAACCGGAAGAAAGTAATGTAGAATTTTAAAAGATTTACATATTATAAATTATTATAATTAGAATTAAAAAAAATGCAAACAATTCTTGTAAAAATTCATCATACATTGAATTTTTTTTCTTATGACAACAGTGTCCTTAATAAATCTTATTTATAACAGCGTTTAAGAGCTTTTCTAATTAAATAACGTCATTGTTTTATTGCATTCTTATTTCATGATTCGAGCAGATTTTCGGGAGATGGGTAGTGGTTTGAAAAAAGAATAAGTTGATTTACATTCTCCAAGGAGTCCTGCTTTAAACTTACTAATAAAAATTTTCTGATGAAAATTTAATTTATCGAAATTTCGTGAAATTAAGTAATTGGGGGGTAAAATGTATATATATATATATATATATATATATATATATATATATATATATATTATATAAAATTTTCTAAAAGAAACAATTTAAAAATAATTTCATTCATTTGTGAATAAGTTCTGAAAGTTTCATTAATTCTGACAATTATTTGATTTTTGCAAGAATTTCCTAATCAATATGTTTTTTTTTTTACAGGAAAAAAGGGCAAAAACACTAATCGTAAATATTACGTCGACCGCTGACGTAAGAAAAAAGATTTTTAACAGAAATTTCGAACGTGCTAGAAAGGGTTAGAAAATTTAATAAAATAATAAAAAAATTTTTTGGTCTTTCCTCTTAATAATAATATAAACATTTTGACGATAAAACTTTAATTTATTAAGTTTGGGGTCTTTTTTCATCATGCTTTGCTGTTTTTTCAGCGAAAAAGTGGAGGTACATAATTTACTTAGTTCATATATAGGTAAACATTGAACGTTTATGTTTCAGTGTATAAACATTTACTTGGTAGATAGGCTCTTTTATTTTTTGTGGGGTGGGTACCTTTCTGCAGAATATGCAGTCAGCATATTCAAGACACCATCGACTGGGCTGGCTCTACAGCAGGCGCCGTATTATAATTGTATTTTTACCATTTCTCTTGATACAATATTCGCAAGTTAGATAAGCGTGATAGATTTTTTTTCTTACTATTTTCAGTTCGGCTTCAGTAGACATAGTTTATCCATCCTAACACCTGTATGTCTATCACACTTTGTCTCAACATTATGTGCCTGTACACTGGTTTTAAAATTTTAACAAGTTGCGGAGGCTTTGAGGAAAAGGAAAGAAAGGAAAAACAAAAATATATCAAAATATTTTTTTAGAAAGAAAAATAGTTAAATTTTTTTTGGGAAGACGAGATAAACGGGAGACGAAGTAATTTTCGAGAAAGTCTCCCCGTTATAAATAAATAGATGAAAAGTTTTGGTTTTAAAAATTAAGAGGGACATTTTTTTTTTACTTACAATTTCCTATCGGTATTTACGATAAGCTTTTGACAATTTTTAAAAACCTTTTTTTTCAAAATCAATTTAGCAAACCCCAATCTCAATAACTCACCCCACCTCAATCTCCCCCTTATATATATATATATATATATATATATATATATATAATAAAACATATGCAACCAGACTATTTCTCCCATTCGTATTATCAAAGAACAGGAGTAATATACATATATATATATATATATATATATATATATATATATATATATATATATATATATGTGTGTGTGTGTGTGTGTGTGTGTCTGTGTGTGTATGTTTGTATGTGTGTCCCAGAATAGTATATATATATATATATATATATTCTTATTCTATATATATATATATATATATATATATATATATATATATATATATATATATATATATTCTATTCTTTTAAAATTACACTCATATTGAATATACATGTGTGTAAACGTGTTTCTATGCGTGTTTTTTTTTTTAATTTCGTTATAAGAGCACATAATAAATAACAACTGCTGTTTTAAATTCATTTTTTCATATTTTCTTCTTTACTCATGTTTTATGAAATGTCCTCACGTCGCCATATATACAAAGGAATAAAGTGAAGTTTAAATACTCTGCAATTACACTTCGTATTTACATTGACACAAAATTGTTCACTTGTTAATAACTTGGAGAAAAACGGATGAAATGAAAAGAGTTCACATTCCGCCTTACGTCGGTCTCATATCAATGTTCATAGAAAAGTAATGAGCCCAATATTTACAAGAGTTAGATTAGACCAAAAATGAAGTATTGCTGTCATATATGGACTGGAACTACCCAATCGTCACTTTCCAGCCTTGAGTTCTTGTGAGAAGGGATGAGACTTATTCTCCCCTCTGCAGTCATTTTTCCACAGATGCAACATTGTAGGCAACGCTACTCTATCGTTATTACTGTAGTAAATATACATATGAGAGATATTCTTTAGTTTTTCCATTTCAGACATTTACAGACGTCGAAACACTGGTTCTCGTCCGATCACCGAAGTTATGCAACGGAGAACCTAGTCACTACCTAGATGGGTGACCGCTTGGGAATACCAGGTGCTGTAAGCTTGGATGTCGGGTAGTGTAATGAATCGGAGAGCCGAGTTCGAATTCCGGTCGGATTCGTTATGTTCACTTACGTGGAAATACTCTTGGTAAACGTATGAATCCATCTCTTCTTCTCCCAGCTACGGGTTAAATAGTTATACTTGTATCATAAAATCATTATTATCTCAAAAATGTCGAATCACAGTCATCTATTCCGTTTTCCAAATGTGAGAGGAACGTTTGTAGAGGATTGAACGTCGGGTCTCCAATCTGTAGGGTGTCGAACGGCCTCAATTCAGTCTCTACTATCTTTACTTTCAACAAATGTGCCAAGAAACAATAAACAACACGAGAAATAACAAATTCGACAAATCAGTGCAATAACAAAGATAGATTTTTTTATCAGTGGCAAAAGTGATACAAACTGTGTTGATGTTTTGTATTGAAATTATTGTTGCATTTAAATTTCAGTACAACTGTTTTGTTTTTAGAAGTTCAAATTTAGTACAACGTTCTTTCCTAGTTTGTTTGAAATAGCAATTAAAGTTTTGAGGAAAGAATGTGTGTTGAATAAATTTTGGGGTGAAAATTTGTGCAAGTTGAGAGAATATTTGTGAGTGTATGTTAAAATTAAACAGTTTTTTGAGAGCTTAATTTTAAGTGTAAATTATTTTCCAATTCACAGTTCCTTCAGAAATTGTCTCTCTTTGATCGTAATCCTTGTTTTGAAGATGACGTTGAAATGGTGATGTGAACTTTAAATGTTGTAATTTAGTTCCGTTATCAAGAGTTAATATTGATAAAGTTTCAACGAATAATGATTGCTGTCCGAGTTAGTGAGTGAGTGCTTTTTTCTGCCGGCTGGAAATATGTTCAGAAGTAACTTAGAATTTGAGAATTGTCTGACATGAATGATTGCCGGTCAATTTCTTACTAACGCAAATGTGCTAGTGTACCATATGTATTTATTTTTTAATCATGTGATAGGCTCGAGAACACGTTTTCATATTTTCGGCGCTTTTTTGGTTTGAACAGGTCGTGCGTAGGCGGAAACATGACCTTGGCATTAATGGACCAATCAGAATATGTCAGTTGCTGAAAAACTTGGTTTGAAGCCTATATGTGTTTAGCTATGCAAAATTTTAGAACTTTGCACGTGAAGATAAACAAAATACAATTTTCATAGTAATTGTCCAATCAGGACGTTGTTTAATGACAGCATTATGGAAACTTAGTTGTGATCCACTGAAATGTAGGAGTTAGATTCTACAAGTTCCAGTCATGCAAATTTTCTCAAGAAATAACACATTAAGGAACAGACCTGCGCGTGGGCGCTTCTTTGAACACTTCAATCTTGACCTCTTTGTCAATTGCTATTAATCCTTCTCATACACCTAATCTTCACTTCCTACTAACTCCTTTTCCATTCATATCACACGCCTCATTCTTCATTACCATTTTAACAGTAACCCTCTGCCTCGATTGGCTCTTGAGTCTTGTATTGGAGGCATTAAAAGTTTTCAAATGTCTTTCGCTTCGGAGAGAACGTCAAACAACGCGATGTGCAGCCAGGAAACCGTTTCACAGTGATGACACTATTATTGTAGAGGTGGAAATGTGGCTCCAGTCAGTTGACGCCACGTTCTTCGACGAACATATTTATGCACTCTTTTGCCGATGGGGAAATTGCATCAATCTCGATGTCGACAACGTTAAAAAGTAGCATCGTTGTGCTGGTACATAGGCACAAAATTTTATTTGTAATATAATTAAAATATTGGATCGGTAAGTGTTTGTACTTCTTCTTCTTCTATGTGCCATGACCCTTCAGGATGTGGGCGATCATTGCTCCCCACAATTTCCTTTCCTTTATAGCCCTTAATGAAGTTTGAATTTTTACTATATGTCATAATCCCTGTTCTGTCAACCATTTAAACAAATTCATTAGGCACGTCATGCACTGCTTTCCTCTTGCCTTCAATATGTCCGGTGAGTGTTAAATCTTTTAATCTATCTTTTCTAATTATGTGCCTTAGAAATTTTATCAGTTTCTTTCTGATGCTATGTATAAGTGACCTTTTTGTTTCCATTTTTTCTAAAACTTCATTGTTGCTCACACATTCAGTCCATGGTATTCTCAGCATCCTTCTGTAGAAAAAGACTTCTGCTCCCCAAGTCTCTTCTCCATCTGTGATGAGAATTTCCAGCATTCACTACTATATAGGAGGGGGGCATATTTCATAACAGTTCCGTACTCTTTTCTTTGTTTCCATTGAAATCTTCCTATTTCTTGGTACGTTGCTTAACATTTGGAAGGCATTTGTTGCTTGGGTGTTGTATTTTCCATCCTATATTAAAGTGCTTTAAGTATTTAAATTTTTGTACTTTAATTTTGGCATCTCCGATTTGTAATTCGCATGTTCCTTCTGCTGACAATCATAAATTATGTTTTCTTACAGTTGATGCTTAGTCTTTTCTTCTCACTTTCCTTTACAACCTTCTGCAGTAATTCTTGTACTTTTCTTTTTTAGAAATCTTTCGTACTTTCTGAATAATATAATATATTAGCAAAGTATCACTTGTTTTTTGAAAAAGAAAGTTTTCATGAAAGCAGTCGTTAATTATCCTGTAGTCTTTTTTACTATAAAATGATTATTCGGCTTTTTACACACGTTATTTCCCGAGATAGTGAAATGCATTTAAAACGTCTGACTATAATTGGCTGACAATTGCCTCTAAAACCATTCGGATGTGATTGAATTTGAAAGGCAAATAAACAATGTCATTTGACATAATCAACACTATTATCACTTATTTGTTTTCACGCGCCCAGAAAAGAAGTTCAAAGACACACGTCTGCTCTTTTCAATTACGTACATTGAAAATTTATGTCAGTTTCAGGCCTAACAGAATAATTTTTTTTTTTTATCAATAACCGTTTTCTATTATTTGTCTTATTTATATGAACAATATGGAAGAAAGTCTCTTAATATGTGAATAAGAGTTAACAGAGTAGCTTAAAAAAAGGATTAAGAAAAAAGAGGAAAGTGAGATAGAAAAAGTGAAAGAAAGAGACGAAAGGGTGGAAATAGGAAAAAAGGAGCCTAAGAGAAAGGAACAGCGATATTCTTTCTGTAAATGAAACACATTTCTTTATTGAGACAATATCTGTGATTTAAGCGAAAAGTCAACCCCTCCCTTGTATCCATAGCAGGTCCGCCCTTTTCCTCCCCAAAATATACCATAGAGACCAATTTTCGGAATTTTTAACTTGATATCTTCTTGTCCCGATGGAATCCGAAATAGTACAATAATTGGATTATCTCCCTTGGATATTTGCAAACGAGAAAAAGATCTGATCCTTGGGCTATGTTTGCAATTAAAATTCACCGAAAGTAAATATGTTATTTACTTTTGAGAGGGAGAAAAAGACTTATGCCTCTGGCGTCCAATCAGCTCTGTACAGTTGTGCCACGCGCTGCCGTATTCCATGAAGACGCAGGTAATCTACTCGGTGTGTGTTTGTGCGTTTATTTCTATTCAGCCAACACTTGTGATTTTCTTTGCTATTTTTGTGACAATTTTGCGACGTTTTTTCACCTTTTAATAGAAAAAAAAACGGCCTAAAATTTGCTTAGGAAACAAACAAAACGTTTTGTTTTATTCATTTAATTGCATTGACACATTACGCAGGTGTTACTATTTCAGATATGACACTTAAGTAATCTATTACCTTCTAAAATTATACTTTCAAAATATACCGACACATCATTCTATCTATTTTTTTAAATTTCTCCCATCCTATCTACAGCGCGCATAACGCACTACATTTGATTCTTCGGACAGAAGTATTTCTACTTTTCTTTAACGAATGTATAATTTAATTAATTAGTACTTATTGAGGGAGGTAGATACTAATTTCACCTGTAGTAATAATCATATCCGAGAGGATACTGAAAAATGATCAATCTCACCAAAAAATCTTTTCAAATAACAATCTAATATTTGCTCAGATTTCTCTGAAAGTAGGTCGGACAGATAACTTTTCAGCACCCGTCATATAATAATTTATTTTATTTTGACAATAGACTTGCTGCTTGTCGGGTGATTATTATTACCCTAGTGTAATCCCTAATGAGTATGGTAACATGAGGTATACTCGGTGACACTTGAATCGAGCAAAATGCCATGTTACTATAAGGAAAAGATTTTAGAATTAAAAAATATTCATATTAATTATACTACTATATAAGCATATGTTAATATGTTATTTAATTTCTTATAAAAAAACAAAAACAAAAACCAAACCAAACTAAAAAAGCTAATTTCTATCCACGTAATAGGCTACAAAGGCTAACCGGCGGTAGTCATTCATAGCTAAACACAGAGCTTTGTTTTTTATTTATTTCGACTATTGATTCATCGATATTATTGTTTATGTACATTAGTAGTAGCATTTTTATCGGGTCATTCTTTATTTATGATCCACGCTGTTTATATAGGATCCTAGAATGACGATATGCGAGTTACGGTAAAAAACAACATAAATTAAAATGAAAGAAATATTGCTAAAAATTAAAAATAATTGACAAAGGTTCATTTAAGAAATTACAATTATGTCGATATTTTTAGAAATGTCCTTTTGCATTCATAATGCAAAATCATTCATAAACTGTTTTAAGTCAGACAAGAAATTAATTGATGTGACCTATATGTATGTACGCTATTTTAATTTGCATACACACCAACATATATATATATATATATATATATATATTTTAAGGTGTGCTATATTCATGGGATAAAGTGCTCAATATCAGAGATAAAGCGTATGTAAATATAAATATAAAAGTAAACATTGAAGTCAACACCCAGAGGCAGTTTCATTGCGCCTAGCATGAAACAGCCTGTCGCCCCTGAGTGTTGACTTCAACGTTCACTTTTATATTTATGTTTTATATATATATATATATATATATATATATATATATATATATATATATGTGTGTGTGTGTGTGTGTGTGTGTAGGTTGGAAGATTGTGTTTAAGCGTAAAACAGACAGATCGCTGGGTGTTAACCACAATGTCCACTTTTATATTCTATCCTTGATATTGAGTACTTTAAACCATAAATCCAGCATGCCTTAAAACTATATTTATCACACACACACACCCACACACACACGCAAACACACACACACACACACATACATATATATATACATATATATATATATATATGTACGTAAAATAGGAAGTCAAAAGTCTACCATTGAAAGAAAAGAGGAAAAAAAAGAGAAAAGTTTAAAGAGTGAGTGCAAAGTAAAAAAAACAAAAATAACATCGAAAATGACAACGACGTCATTATACACGTACGCACATTCGCGAAGACGGGCACATAGGCGCACACACACACACATGAAATATAAGAAAAAAACTTGCATCAATGAAAAGTGCATATAAAAAAGAAAAATTGAGAAGTATAAGCAGTCAATTGCTGATACCCCCTGACGAGTGGACGCAGTGATTCCCAGAGGGTTCGTCTACGAAGTTCTGATGTCGGGATTGTGAAGGCAACATCAATCAGCTAAGTGACAAATCTTTTACTTCTACTAATTCTCTCTCTCTCTCTCTCTCTCTCTCTCTCTCTCTCTCTCTCTCTCTCTATATATATATATATATACTTTAATCTAAATCTAAACTACGAGGGCGTAATGAAAAGTTTTAGGTCATATTCCATTTCTCAAAACTGACTGCATCACTAAAGGTTATTTTTTTTTTCAAATCCCTTCAAAGACTGACTGAGATCTTTTCAGTTCCCTCCCGTATATCACCACTTGTTTAACTTCTCCACCGAATGTGATTTGTCAAGGAAGTTTCTTCTTAATAATATCAATCTGGAGATAGCGTTGGGAAGTACTTGAAAATCATACCACAGATTGACCGAAGCCTTGTGAGTGAAACTGGGTAGATGAAAATGTTCAGAAGCCGAATATGCATGTGCCAGCGAGGGGTCACAAATCACTACTTGAATAAGTTCACCAAGTATAATATTGGTGTATACGGAATAAATTCCAATAACCAACAATTACTAAAGAGTGCTCAATACACAGTAGAGCAGACATAATTATTTATTTAAAAATTATAACATATTTATGTTATAAAATCACTACAAAAATAGCCATTTTGTTTCAACACTTCTCGTGTCTTAAAACATCATCTCTTGATAAGACACCGGAGGTGTTGAAACAAAATGGCTATTTTTGTAGTGATTTTATAACATAAATATGTTATAATTTTTAAATAAATAAATAAACAATTATATATATATATAGACAAAATCAAAAAGAAAATCTCTATAATGTTAGCGATCCTGACTTGGCATTTCGACTTCAATCACTTTCCCACAACGGGACGTGGCTTCCCTCTGTCTTTTCTATAAATATCTACATAGCTGTTGTTCTAATGAGCTCTCCTCCTTGGTACCTCGATCGCATGGATTTAAGCCTTCTACTAGATTGGCTACTTGTTTTTATCGTTTTATTGTTGAATTAGCTAGATGTAACCCTAAGTTCTATTCTAATATTTTCTTTTCTTCCTGTGCAACTCTCTTTTAATTTTTCGCTACCCTGCCATCTACAATCTTCAAAAATTTAAATGCAACGTCAATCGCCTTCTTCTGGCTTTCTGAATTGTGATCTTTTTATTGCCATTTCTTTTCACTAAAGTATTTTCTTTTAGTCTCTGTAATCACTTGCATTTTAGTGGAATTGTCGCCTTGCTTAGGGGTGAAATAATAATAAAAAAGCATGTATAATAACATACCGCCCACCCAAAATCTATGCGAGTGTTCTTAGTTCACAACCATCATCAAAGCGCAAGAAAACGCGGGAAAAATCGCTGTGTACCTTCCCAAGGGCCTATTCGAAACGGATAATGACAAAATTTAAATACTATATGAAATTGATTAGAGTAATAGTATACTTTTTGTTGAGACCTATCCCAGGAACTTCCAATACCACATCATTTTTTATTTTAAGTTGCGTCTGGTAGGATTTGAACTTTTATCATTGAACTACGTTTTAAATTTGAAAAATTCTCTGTTTATTAATATATCCTGTCAACCACTTAGCCGTTTAAAACAGGGAAAGTATAATGTATATACGTAGATAAGGCAAAGTAAAAGCCCCCCACCAAATCCTATTGATTATAAAATTTAAAGTGAATTAAAATTCCGAAAGCAAGTAATCTAAACTCCGAATTTATAGAAAATTTGACAGAATATTTTAATGCTCTTTATCCGTAAGGCAAATAATTGCGGAATTTTCGTAGAACCTCAAACACCAGGAAATCCCTTGACTCTCGCATTTAAACGCAAACAAGAGGTGCTGTTGGTGACGGAAACAGAAAATTATATTTGTTTTATTAGCCAAAAGATCTATACAAAATGTAGATAAACATCTCAAATATTATATTGTTAATATCATACTGTTAATTTTAGGCATGAATAAAATAAAATAACCTTCAACAAGATTTGAAGTCGCACGGAGGATATTTCTTTATCTGTGATTTATTCTGCTTATGTTATACTCGTAGAACCAATAAGGATTCCCACTCCTAGTTGCTTGTTCATTTGGTCAGATTTCGGGGGGATAACTTTTCATCATCCCGTTATATATGCGCCGATTATGAAAAAGTACTGAAAAAGCCAATTGAAATTTCTGGGATAGATTAAAAGAAAGGACGGCTTGGAAAGTGTAATACTCACAAGATTTATTTTGGGCAGGAGAAGGTCAAGGGAAATAGCGAGCAACTTACCAGGTGATTTTGTGTGAATGGATGGCATAGAAATGGCAAAGGGGAAATGTTAAAAGCTGCTAACAGCTATAAGGGATAGGAAGTTATGGAAAGCCATGGTCGCGTACTTCCTGAATAGATACGACGCACGAATGATGAGGATGGTGATGAATGTACAAAATATTGGATTGCGTATTATAAGTATGATTTTTTTCTTAAAAAAAGTGACCATAGATGGGCGCTTTATACACTCCCACAAACCCCCCAAAAACAACAAAAAAGAAAGGAAAAGAAAAGAAAAGAAAGGAAAAAGTATTTAAAAATTATCGTGCCGTAATGGTTATCAGCACAGAAAGTGAAATCAACGAGCCAGGTTCAAATTCCGGTCTCGTCTGTTGCGTTCACATTCGCACAAACGCTACAGGGAAAGACATGAATACATTTCTCCCAGTCCGCATCAGATATGATAGACTAGGCTTTTTAGCATTGGATGGTAGACAGGTTAGTAATGTGTGGCGGCTTCTATTACTAACACATTTTGTTTTTTTGTTAATAATTTATAGTTTTGTAAATACTTATTAGGGTTTAGATTAGTTGCTATTTTAATTCTCCCCCTACTCCCAGATCGTTGCTAGTTATGATTTTATAGAGAAATTGTGGTATTATGATGATTGTAATGAGAATGTTAAGTAAGAATGTGTTGTTTTTTTTTTTGGTGCAAGGAAGATTAAAAAAATGATTTGTTGAGGGAAAGTGACCAGCTAAGGGTTGGCCGTTATGTCCAATCATTACATAAACATTTGGTCAAAACATTTGGTCACGTGCCGTATTTTATGTATTCTTTCATAAATAAACATTCTTGGGTGATAGACAGTCTAGGAGAATGATAACTTTCGAATCAAGAACCGTGGAGAAGACAGTGGGGAACCAATTCCCTATCTTTCCCAAGTAGTTCTATGTTGACAGTTTCTTCTCCCGCACCTCTCGCTTGTGGAACTCTCTTCCAGCTTTTTGCTTCTCAATCAACTTTAATCTTTAAAAATTTAAATGCAATGTCAATCATTATCTACTGTCTTAATACTTATTCTTTTTTTTGTTCTCTCTCCTTAATAGTGTTTATTTTTCTCATATTCTAATACTCTGTAACCCCTTGCGTCTTAGTGGATTTGTTGCCTTGTTTGGGGTGAAATAATTAAAAAAAATGTCACGGGAATTAATAGAAAAAAAAAACGGAATCTGTGGAGTGCCATAAACGCCTACGTCCTGAAAAGACATTGTATTTAAAAAGAAAAGGTGTTTCGATTTATCCAGCAAAGATCAGTAGCAACAGATGCATGAACCCTGTGTACATATGGTCTATTGAAGGTTTTGCTCGACGATGAAGAAGAAAGAGAAGTAGGTGTTAAGTGAAAAGGGGCTTAGGAGAAGAAGAAAAAAAAAACGAGTGAGGCTTAAATAGAGCTTTGTGTTAAAGGCGCGACTCAAAAGACGAAGGCAAATTAAAACTCCGTGCTGATGGTGAGAATAAGGTTTCTATTCGTTCCCGCCCTTCCTTTCACGGCGTTCGCTTTTTCAACTTTATTCTAATCAATAGCGCGTAAACGAGGCATAGACCGGATTGTGGCAGTACAGTGGGGAAAAAAAAGTGAGCGACCGAAAAGGAAAGCGCGCTTGCATGGCTGGTCTGTGGGAGAAGGGTGAATTGTGCTGCCCGTAAATGAAGGTGCCAACTTGCAAATTAATATGATAGCTCAAGGGGAGGTAACTTCGACAGAATTTAGATTAACACGGGATCAAAGGCAGAAGCGGAATTGATAGTCCGGGTGGGTTATATAGATAAAGAAGTAGAAAGATTACGGAAGGAGAGGGAAGAGGAGCAGGAGGGAGATGGTAAGTTATGGATGGACGAAGAGTGATGGGTGTAAAAGGAGAGAGAGAGAGAGAGAGAGAGAGAGAGAGAGAGAGAGAGAGAGAGAGAGAGAGAGAGTGTAAGAGTTAAAAAATGACAGAATAGATGAAATAAAGGTTGAAAAGTTCAATGGGAGTGCAATGTTTATCTTTTTAAGGGAGAATATTTTGCTAGTGTTTAAAACTCAAAAGGAACTGAAGGTTAAGCAATGACAGGCTTGTTTGGAAATAAACGGAGTGTAAAACGACCAGACAAGCATTTTACTTATAAGCATAAAAAAAACAAAAAAAATGAAGAAACAGTAGGACATACATGCACAAAAAACCGTTAATATAGAACTAGATAATCAAGCAGCTATTATCTGTCTATCTATCTATCTATCTATCTATGTGTGTATATATATATATATATATATATATATATATATATATATATATATATATATATATATATATATATATATATATATATAGACACATAGTCATTCACAAACAGACTGTTTTGCAGCTCAGCAGTGTAGCTAGACATCCGCTTGCTTCAAGCCCGGACCGAAGCTGAACCGATTTGGTATCAGGCAGAGATTCTACCCACAAGCTATTGTCACAAGGCCGAAAAAAAGTGAACTTTTAACGTTTTTACTATACAAAAGACGTCAGTGGCTAGGAGAACTCGATTCTATATATAAGATAACGATACATATTTTTATATATCCAGCAGCTATTATATATATATATATATATATATATATATATATATATATATATATATATATATATATATATATATATATATATAATAAAGAAGTGATTGATTTTATTTATTAATCCGACAAATTTTATTGCTTAAACATTATTTTTAGTGTATATCCATATTTGAATCGACGCTCTGTTTATTTATTAAACTGTATATTTATTTATTTTCGTCTACCGTCCTGAATGTTGGAGAAACAAGCGAATATATTTTATACATACATACATACATACATATATATATATATATATATATATATATATATATATATATATATATATATATATGTGTGTGTGTGTGTGTGTCTAAAGTATATTCGCTTGTTTCTCTAACATTCAGGCCGGTAGACGAAAATATGCATATATATATTTTTTTTTTCTGAATTTTGTGTTGTTACTTTATTTATGTTTGCCGGGCCATGTTGTTTAATAATTGTACATTTGGGTAACAATCCCTTATAAAGTTTCATTGAACACGACTAACAAGGCACTGCGATTAAACTTTTATTAAATTTTTCTTTAATTCGTACAAGTATTTTCATTTTCTGGTCAAGGAGTGTCCAAAATCTGTGCAAATGTTATATGGATTCGCGCGCTTTCAGCTAACCAGTTAGCCATTATCAAGGGGTGTTTTTTTTTTTTGAATATATATAATATATATATATATATATATATATATATATATATATATATATATATATATATATATGGATTAGAATGTTTTTCTTTTAATTTCTGATCACGGTCAGCACGTTATTTTCGTGTTCATAGTTGATATTATTTAGAGTTGGATTCTTTTTTATTATTAATGCTTCCATTAGTTTTAACCGTTTTTGCATGTGGATTAGGATATTATGATTGTTTTTTCCACATGTCTGTTGCGGACAGAGGTTAGTAGGCTTCTGTGTGTGTTTGAATGCGTGCTAATGGAGCTATGATCCGAGAGATGTAAAGTCGTCTTCATAAGCATGTAGTGGTATGTCCAATATAATTATTATCCATGAAATTGTTTTCGTCAGGAAAGCAGTTCCGTAAGGTAAATTCATAAATAATATTGGTCCACTGTAGTTGTTAGACATTTTCATGACGGTCGTTTTCGTGTATAGAATCCAGAGGTTGGCAGTGAATATTTCGGAGACAGTAGGAAACCGTAGTGCAGGTTCGCAGTGGATATCGCAGCAAAGTAGCAGAGCGTAGTTCTTCCGTCTGTCATGTTCGCCTGACATGTTGGCTCTGGTCATTCCGGTAGGGTAAACAAAGATGGCCGCCTTTATACACGACGGATACAGTGTTCGGCGGCTTCTGATTGGTTAATCTTCTATTGGTAGACTATAAAGGGAAATAAGTCATTTGACTCGCTCACTTGTCATATATATATATATATATATATATATATATATATATATATATATACAAAAAAACGTAACAGTAGTTTGGATCTGGCAGGTGATTTTTTCTTTGCCGGTCGTCTTCACTGAAACTTGTATAAAAGTGGGCTTGCTGCCCAAATAAACAATTATATATATATATATATATATATATATATATATATATATGAATAATTTTTAAGTTTTCAATAGATTACGTAGCTGACATTATTTCCTGCTACTCAAAACGTTATTTTGTGGATACTCATACCTAAATCCTGCTGGATCAGACGGTGAGTTCCCCTACAAAAGGGTGACGCAGGTTCGAATCATTCTGTCTCTTGAATGCGCAGGCAGGTAGACTTAATTTACACTAGTTATTAAAAAAGGGCGTTTACTCAGATATGGGTAGCCACAAAATAACGTTTGGTGTAGTAGAAATATATAAATCTTTTATTACTATACATTCTATATTTAGAGAATACCCGTGTTTTATATAAATTCTATATTTAGAGAATACACGTTTTATATTTTTATATATATATATATATATATATATATATATATATATATATATATATATATATGGGTATGATAAAAACATGTATACGCACATACATGCACGTATATATATATTCACAGGTGTTAAAAACAGTGCTCAATATTATATAACAGAACTATTAAGTATATATTAGTGAATATACATAATATCTCAAGTGGATAGCACGATTCGGAGTTTCATGCAAACATACAATCTTCAGGTAAAAAACTATATGTATAGATGCAATAGGCCGGTTAATAAAATTTGAGGAATAAAAGCCAACAAATTGATTAATATAATAATATTAATCTTTTCACGGAATTGAAGCACCAAGAAATATATTTTAATGTCGGAATTTTCGAACATGCCTGTGTTCTTTTCCAATGATACGAGGAATAAACAAAGACGTGGAACCTACTCTTTCGAGGAATGTTGTTCTTTAGAGGTCTCCCTGTGGAAATTATACTCTCTAAGTTAACGCAAATCCCAGTTTAATCCCTCGATGTTTGAATTTATTTTGAAAGTAAATTTCAACTCCGATCTGCGTCTTTCTTCTCGGCTGTTGAATGAAGTGGCTAAAACACGCATCTGATGTCTTCGAAGCTATGAAATGGTTGCTTGAAGTGTGCAGCGACAGGACAATTCTACATATTATAAGGAGCATCCGTGGATCACCTTTCATTTTACACACACACACACACACACACACACACACACACACACACACGTGTATATAGGTATGTGTGTATGCGTGTGTGTGGGTGTGTCTGAAGTCATTGATTTGCTTCATTGATTTGCACTTAGTCATTGGATTGCCTCTTTTTATTTACTGGCCCGGGTCTGATATGCAGTGCTCGGTTTTCACCCAATTGGCATCCTGGTGATATGCTTCAAAAAGGAATCTCAATGGTTTTAGGACTAGTTGATATTTTATGATTCAATGAATTCAATTGTTGCTTTTCCACGCGGCACTGGTTTACTTCTGGCAGGATCACCTCACGGCATATTTCATACTATTTCTCTGTCTCTGTCTGAGTTTCTCTCTCTCACTCTCGTTACAAAATCTGGAGACGCACTTTGCACCGAGGACTGGAGAGAGGAGAAGAGAAACGAAGGCTGGTCGCCGAAGAGAAGCGTGCTCGACGGAAAACAAAACAAGGCGACATCGGGGAATTTCATTCATTGCAATCGAAACTGTGTGGACCTGTATAGGCATAACAGATGCAACACCGTCATCAGCAGTTGAGGCATAAATCTTTGAGTGTTAGTAACCGACGGTTGATACAATAATAATAACACACACACACACACACACACACACACACACACACACACACACACACACACACACACACATACATACACACACACACACATACATACATACACACACATATAAATATATATACATATTTATAGTATATGAATAAAGACAAAAAGAAAATTTATCTTAGACGACGCGTTTATCAAGGTAAATGCAAGGACTTTATTTTGTAACAAGTATTTATAGGCAGGAGTAGAAATGTTGTTGGATTTTCAAAACCCATGAATATTCACCAGGTTAGCTGAAAAGTCTATGTAAGTTATGGAGGACGATAAGTGACATAATTTAATATCTAGTACACGAATGTGAGTAAAAGTTGTACTTGAAATATTTATGTAAATTGATATCTAAATTATTTATTTATGTTTGGGATTAATTTATGCGTTATATATTTAAATAACATGAGTATATGAATTTAAATTTTTTTCTTTTAGTTTTTTTAAAAACATTTTATAGACATGTATTCAGGAATGGAGATATTTGAAAAAAATCTGGAGCGCAGATTTATATTTTGATAAGATTCGATAGCAGCACTTTCAAGAATTTAATACTTACAAGACATACTGAAAGCAAGAGGAGGTGGAAACAGAAATTAACTTACTGAATATGTTTACGTGAATAGATGACAGAACAAGAGTAAAGAGGGATAGTAAATGATAAGAAATTACTTTGAGCACCAAAAGATAGGAGATTATAGAGTGGCATGATCTTCTACACCCTGAAAGAACTTGTTACATAAAAGAAGAATGATAGCTGAATTCTGTCAGTGACATTTGCAATAATTTATGATCAATAATAATTCTTTTTTTCTCCCCTAATTTCCAACGAACAAAATATTGATTGGATATCGAAGCTTGTTAAAACACCTTTGACGTAGAAGAAATAAACAAAATCAATAGTGTTTTTTTTTTAGCCAATTGATTTCCTTACCACCATAAATATTTAGTTTGTTAGTAGACTGCTGAGACTAACTGATAAGTAGCCACAGTTACCTTGTCGACAGTGATACAAAAGGTGGGTCTGAAACAGAACTAAACAGAGGACTAAATTTGCCCTCTTGGCCTCACTCAATGACAATGATATTGATTAGTGTGGTTTGGTTTGATTTGGTTTGGTTTGTTTTACGGCATATCAACACCTCAATGGGTTATTTAATGCCGACAAGATTTTTATTGCTGCTAATCTTCTTTTTCCCAAAATGTATTACTGGCAATATTTTTTTCCTTCAAAAATGTATTGTTGGCAATATTTTTTTCTTTCAAAAATGTATTGCTGAAAAAATTTTTTATTCATAAATTCATTGCTGGTAATAATTTTTACAAAAATGTATTGCTGGTATTAAAACCTATTTTTACACTTTCATAGTGGTTTGGCCCCAGTTTCGGGGTTAACTATTTGCCCATAGTTGGGACCATAACAGGTGCTACTACTCCGGGTCAGGGTGGGCCTGGCAACACTAGCAATTAAGAGGAGGTTCCACGCTCTACAAAAACCTCCTGATCAGAGGCCTTGCTGCCGGATGTAGTTTATCGCCTTAACCAGGACGCGGGTGTAGTTTATCGCAATGGTATTGAGATGAGCATTTGATTAAGATGATTACTATTATTTATTTTCAAAATAAATCGGAAAACTTCTCTTCCTGATTTTGTTTTCTGAAATATTAGCTTATAAGACTTTTATTATGTAAGTCATATATATATAAATATATATATATATATATATATATATATAGAGAGAGAGAGAGAGAGAGAGAGAGAGAGAGAGAGAGAGAGAGAGAGAGAAAGATTAGAGAGATATTGCTTGTATTTGGGCTGAAATGAAATATTATATATATATATATATATATATATATATATATATATATATATATATGTTTCAGCCTCTGTAAAGCAATAAAGATCATATATATATATATATATATATATATATATATATATATATATAATCATTTTAGCCCAAGTAAAGCAATAAAGCCACACTGGTGGTTACTATGAAAACATAAAGGAAAGAAAAAAAAGAATTAAGAAGACTGAAGATAACGACTGGAATTGCATTTAAATTTTTGAAGATCAAATTTGACTGGAAAGCAAGAAACCAGAAGAGAGTTCCACAAGCAAAAAGTGCGAGAGAAGTGTCTGTAAGTATAGAACTTACTGTTACATCTAGCAAATTTAAATTTAAAATGCTGAGCCCTTGCCGTCAAACTAGTACTACGCTTAAAGTCATAAAGTGTTGGTACCAAATAGGAAAGATCATCAGAATAATTACCATGAAAATATTTATAGAATAGAAAAGGCACAGGAAAGCTACGTTACGGTGTTGGGAAAGGGACAGAAGCCAAGATACCAGGTCATGACTAATAACATTGCAGAAAAATAAGCAGAAAACGTGTATAGATCTCATTCCAGAAAATAAGTACAAGAGAAAAGTAAAAAAAATAAAAAAATGTTTACAATTTACACTATATTATTCGGACTGTTGTCCTCGTCTTTATTGTTTTATTTATGACGTTTGTATGCTCCGGCTTTCTTCTGGAGATATACGTTGAAATTTCAAACCGAAACCTTTATTTCGTTCATTGGTGTAGATTGTTTTGTTCCATGTGCCATGCCTTTCCTTGATATCTGAGTTTCAGTTATTTACCTTTATTAACTCAAATCTCCAAGATTTGTTCACCTTTACTGTGGCTTGTTATTGAACTAACAAAGTTTACAGTAGAATAATATATATAAAAATAATATATAAATATAAAACAATATATAAATAGAAAAACAATATAAATAATATATATATATATATATATATATATATATAAAATTTATTCGAAAATTATAACATAAATATGTTATAATTTTCGAATAAATAATTATATTCGCTCTACTCTGTATTGAGCACTCTTTTTAAGAATAGTAATTATTGGTTATTGGGATTTATTCCGTATACACCAATCCTATATACTGGGTGTATATATATATATATATATATATATATATATATATATATATATATATATATCAAGAAATGTTAATTTTATAATAGGATTAGATGAAAACTATAGTAGCAGTCATCTTTAAACCTTAACATCAGTTATATCAAGCCCTGTTTTTAGCATCTGATTTAACTAACCCTCTTTTTTATTTTATGGCGACTTCTTTGCTTCTTTTTTTATATATCTTTTCGATTGATCCTCAGATAGTGAATGGGAGCCGAATTTAAACCTTGGCGTCACTCTATGGCGATATACTAAGCGTAGCTTAGGTGTGGTTCAAAGTCAGTATGGAATATACTGTGAGAATCGATCTCACTACTCAGTCATAACTGATCTAGCGAAAAAAGTTTGCTGACTATCACATCACGTCGAAGTGCCCTACGTGTAGCTTACATGGAACACAAGGCCGAAACTATGGAGCGCCTAGTGAAGATCGAACTCACTAGTCAGTTGCAAATTGATCTAACAAGATAAGCTTGCTAACCATTACATCACGTTCAAGTAACTATTTGGCGTGCAGAAATGTATTTTGTAATATTTCCGTATGTCAGATTGAATAAACGTATTTCCGTTTGAGCGGGGAAATTTAATTTAAAAACAAAATTATAAAAGATTTAAATAAAATGCATAAAATATCGACGAAGTAGCAAAGAGAAAACAAAATGGAAGGCATAACATGGAACGTGTATCATTTGCTGTTCCCCTGCTAATTTCATAAGTTCGTCAGCTTTGGGTAATTGAAAGCCCTAATTAGTGACACACCAGCGATTCGATTGTTATACAGGCTTGCCTCTGTGCGATCATATAGATTGCAGTGTGAATGTCTATTATTTGTGCCTACCACACGGTTCCTCGACCTGAAGTGCGTATGTGTGTGTATGCTCGTGTTCTATGTGACATAACCTATTATTTGTAAGTGTGCAGGCGCTGAAGCGTACGTGGTATTCATTTAAACGTTAATTACACAAACCACGACAACGCTAACCTCTTCATAACAATCTGAGAAACAACACGACTGTTGGTGATTTAAAAAAATATATATATAAATATAAATTTAAATTCAAGGTTAATGTAGAAAGATGTTTTAAGAGAGACTTTAACTGAATAAAACAGATCGCATAGATCAAACCAACATAAAATAATTCTGTGAACTGGTAGGAAGTCGTGGTAACGTAATAACACTTTCATGAAATTTCTGTGTATGATAGGAATTACTTGTCGATGGCCATCTCCTGTCCAAGAACATGCAACGGGTTGCGTTGGGTTACATGGTATGAACAAGTATGGAGTAACACTTGACCTGACCTCTTGTGAGAGATCAATTTATCGTCGTCACTTTAAATTTCTTTCAGAAATAAATACCATATGGGAGCCATTGATAAATAAAGAGATGTGACAGCAAAGCTTCAGCAGCAGCATTAAAAACGAGAAGAGGTGAGTGGAGTCAAGTGTGACAGTAGCAACACTTAATTGGAAAGGAGAACAAGTTTAACGTTCCAAGTTCTATGTACATGATTTTCCCACAAGACAATAGCTTACTTTATTAAAGCTTTGATGGCATAAAAATTGAGATTTCAATCTCTGGGTCAGGTAGTACAGACTTAGTCTCAGTGGAAACCAGACTGGCAATAACTTAACATTACGAAATAAGAACAAGACAATATATCCCCAGACAGCAGAAAGAGAACACTCTACCCCCGTAGAAAAAAAAAAAAACATTCAGTTCGAAATTCCGTGAAAGTTTCCTGGAACAACAGACATCTGAACAATGGAAAATAGCCGAATTTAAATGGTCACTTTATATATACAGGGAGAATCAAAAGTAACACTTGAAGATTGACATTGCATTTAAATTTTTAAAGTTGAAAGTTGGCTGGAAAGCATGGCACCAGAAGAGAGTTCCACAAACAATAAGTGCGAGAAAAGAAACTGTTATCACAGAACTTACGGTTAGATCTAACCGAATCAATTGTAGATTGATGAGATCTCGTCACTAGTCTAGTGCTGCTACTGCGTTTAAATAAAAAATCTAGGTACCATATATATATATATATATATATATATATATATATATATATATATATATAGATACAAAATATATATATATATATATATATATATATAAAAGAAAGAGGTTGTAGTGGTTCCAACGAGAGAAAAGTATGTATATTAAAAAGAAGAGAAGAGACGTGCCGCAAACGTTTTTGGTTGTAATGTGGATTTATTTAGAAAAAATATTATGCTTTTTTACATAATTTTACTGTTTTACATAAATATAAAAGTGACCATTGAAGTTAACACTTAGAGAGACAGTCTGTTTCATGCTAGACGCAATCATCAGGTGGCCTGACGATTGCGTCTAGCATGAAACAGACTGTCGTCTCTAAGTGTTGACTTCAATGGTCACTTTTTATATTTACACACGCTCTATCTTTGATATTGACCACTTTATCCCATAAATATAGCGCACCTTAAGACTATATTTCTTCATATATATATATATATATATATATATATATATATATATATATATATATATATATGTGTGTGTGTGTGTGTGTGTGTTTATTTAGGAGACAATCCTTCTTTTATGCACATTTCACTGAATACAACAGACAAGGTGCTTTGATTTAGTTTTATACAATTTCTCATGCGGTCTAATAATTTGTTTCTTTTCAGATGATAAATTATATAAAAACTGTCCGAATGGTCTTTTTATCTGAGCGTTTTCAGCTATAAATTTAGCCATTTTCAAGGATGAAATATTTTAACTGTTAAATAAGAAATAGTTTGTATGTCTGTATTTATATAATGTTTTCATTTTTCAAAACACAGTCAAGATATTGTGCCCATGTTCATAGTTGATATTATTGAGTGTTGGATTTTTTCTTTTTATTAATAAGGCTTCCATTATTTTTAGCCTTTTTTTGCATGTAGATCATGCTATTATATTTGTGTTGTCAACAAGGATGTTACGGATAGTGTCCGGTAGGTCTCCATGAATATTTAAATAAGATCTAATTAAGCTATGGTCAGAAAGGTGTAGAATGAGTCTGCGTGTCAAACATGTAGTGTGGCCTATATAATTATTTACGAATTTTGATTGATCAGGAATACAATTATTAATGAGCATATATATATATATATATATATATATATATATATATATATATATATATATATATATATATATATATCATGGTATGTTGTGTTAGGCTATGTCTTATTGGTTAGATACGTGTCACGTGTATTGAAACTTGATCTCTGACGAAGTTTTAATAAAGTGAAACATGTTAGATTGAGATCTGTTTCCTACTTGTTCATTATCCTCTTATTTTGTCGGATTCCTATCCATCTATATTTGATCTTCTACTATATATATATATATATATATATATATATATATATATATATATATATATATATATATATATATATATATATATGTGTGTGAAAATATATAGAAAATAGGAAAGAACTGGTTATGTCGCGAGTTGGAATCATATTTTAAATAAATAATTATATATATATATATATATATATATATATACAGAGAAATGGAAGTGGAGAGAGAGAGAGAGAGAGAGAGAGAGAGAGAGAGAGATTTTTCCTAAAGAATCAATGTATTTTATTTATAACCAGAAATTATTTCTCAATACTTTAAACATCATATTTAGTAGGTACACGTGTTGAAGTAATTATCCCTGTATTTTTAAGCAGTCTAAATCTACGCTTATTGGCCTGTTAATCTGCCGGAAGTCTCATTTTCTTTCTTTAGACTCTCGAACGTGCGGGTGGGATTAAAGTGGAATTGGCAAGCCGTGTTTAAATTCCAAGCTAGTCTGTTGCGTTCTATGTCAAAAATTCCCCTTGCGAAAGCCATGAATCCGAATTTCTTTCTCAACCCAATAGTAGTACAGTAGACTGGACTCCCTAGCCTTGAGTGGCAACCAGTCTAAAAAAGGAGAATACTGAATCCTAAGCAGCGGAGAATGCAAAATGAAACCACTCCGATATCTTCCTCAAGATTATATAGACATTCAAATATAATAAAGGAAATCTGGAGAGCCGTAATCGTCAATATTCTTATAGCGCATGGAATGAAAAAAAAAGTAAGGTTTAATTTAAAAAACAAAAAACAAAAGAAAAACTATTGAAGTCATTTGTACATACTTAATATATATCCATTCAAGTAAAGCTTGTCATTTTATTTATGATGGTAATGTCTCTGCAAGTCAGTCCAGAGACTCTGATACTCCAGAACTTACAATTAAGGCATTTCCTGATGTCTTTGATAATCGATATTCAACCTCGAGTATTGTTTGTGACGTAGACTCTTATAAAAATGATGACTAATAAGTTTATTTGTTATTCTTATTTGTAATGGCATCATAAAAATGAAAATAATAAAATAATGACAATTATGACAACAGTTTTTATTATTGTAAAGGAGTCGTCAAATTATAAAATAAAAAGAAAGCAAAATAATTATAACAATGACGATGATATTGAAATTAAATAAGAAGCACTAAGAAATAAATAGACGTGACAATAATTATAAGTTTACGAGTTATAATTAGCATAATAGAATTATCCATAAAAACATTAAGTAGTAATAAGAATTATTTATAAAAGAATAGCAATAATTCTAAGGAAGCTAATAACATTAGAGATAAAATAAGACATTCATAAAATCTATAACAACAAAAGTGATTTTTAAAAAGCTATAAAATATGCAAAGCATTTACAATTGTTTATTTCGATGCAAACTTAATTCTTTTCCGAGGAGTTTGAATTTTAAAACAAGTGAAGAAATTAGCCAAAAAAAAAAAAAAAAAAAAATGTATAGACAAGATGAAACGAACTGAAACGAGTCGGCATTTTATTGAAATCCACCGCAAAATTTCATTTCGTGTTTTGCATGTCACTTAAGCGTTGATAAATTTTTCAGGTTCCTGTAATTGTATAATTGCGTAACTGATCCTTTAATTAGGTTAACTGGTTGGAAAGAAAATCAAATAATCGTAGAGGAACAGAGAAAAACCGAAACGAAGATAAAATTAAAAATGAAAGGCTATGGTTGGCAGTGTGCGTACATCACCGTTAATGTTGGATTAAACAAGTTTTTGTTTTACGAAAATTTAAAAAAAAATTTAAAACTAATATAACATAATTAGTAAAAAAAACAAAAAAAAACAAAACAAAAAAAAATGGTATTATTCAAAACTTTTTTTCCGGACGATTTTCAGAGAACTTCTTCATGGATTTAAGGAAATGATATATCTGCAAATTTTTTTTAATATTAACTAACCTGTTAAACGAGAGAAATTTATGCAACAATTATACAAGTACTACCGCCACAAGCACCACCACTACTACCAACACAACAACAACTACTACCATCACCACAACAACTGCTACTACCACCACAACAACAATTACTACTATTACCATCACCACAACTACAAAAACAACAACTACTACTCGTACTAGTACTATCACCACCACCACCACCACTGCTACTATTATTATTAATAATAATTATTACTAGGATTTGACCCACTGTGTATCTCTGTTCAGGAGCGGGAGTAATTGGAGGAGTATTTTGGTCACGCCTAGATATTTGAGAATATCCTCCCTCCTCAATCGGAGGATCAAGGATTTTGAAGTGGAAATTTAAAATATCATCAGTATTGTGGTTGAAGCCTTGGATTTGATTGGAAAAGGTTCCAATAGACTAATTGAAGGGATTCCTGGTAGCCCATGCCTTAAAGAAATACAAAAAAATTGTACTCACAATCGTAGCCCACAACTTACGAAGGCTTTATCCGTGTAAAATATGTGCGATTTTTTTTTTCAAAACTGCTCAGTGGAAAATGTCATGATGCCATTTCTGACCTTAGGTCTCTGGTCGGGACCCGGAAAGAAATGAGTATACACCAGAAATCAAAGGAAATAAAACAACAACAACAACAACAACGACAACAACAATAATAATAATAAGGATAGATTTAATAATCGTAAATAAATAGAAGGTTGGTTCTTCTGACGTGATGACATTTAAAATAAAAGAAGACGTCGCGAGAGAAATGAAGAAATTGTGCATCATGAACTTTACGATTGTGCTTGTCACTTGGAACGGGTCCAAAGAATCAGGCAAAAAGTTTAGAAGATCTGATATCCGAGTTAAAAAAACACCCCCCTAAAAAACAAGAAACGAAACTATTCAGATGACGGCATTTTTAAAAACCTGTGGGATACTGATGAGAGTATTGAAAAGATTTCCTGACAATTTTAGCTTCCAGTGTGAACGTGGGCTCTCTAACTGCGATTGATAATCAGTCTAGAATGATAACACTGAATTCAAGTCAGACTGAATGTGATCCTAGCAATTCAATTCCGTAAAAATCTATAGAAGCCATAGCAGCGACATCTAGCGTGTTGAAACTGTGACTATTCTACGGCGCCATTAACAGGGTTAACGTACATTGATGATGTTGGCTTATATACTGAAGAAATTGTTACTGTAGTCGTGAAGAGACGTGTTTGACTTTAATCTGTAACAGGAAATGTCGGATATTGATGAGAATATTCAATAAAATAATGTGTAAAACAGTCGTTTTTATTGATGATTCTCATGTAAGAATGAAAATAAAATTTAGTTCTGTCTATTTGCCTATTTAAATTTAATGTTTGTATAATAATTGATATTTCCTGTTAAGATTCCGGCACGTTTTGTTTTGTTTATTTTCAGTGTCTTTCAACCATTGAGTTCAATTATTAAGTTCTTTCATTAAGAGACATCTTAGTCATTTTAAATATGTAAAAAGACAAATTTTAAATCATAAAATAGAAAAACTACAAGCCAGAATCGAAAGAAAAACAAATCTATATACATATCAAAAGACAAAAGGAATTGCAAATAAAATGAATTACGAAAGAATTCTTGAAGTCATTTGTGTGGAGACAGAGATCAAAATGTCAATGATAAAATGAATGTAGCAAATTAGAATACAAAATAGATTTGACTGGGGAGGGACAGAAATTTAATTGAGAACATTGTAGACGACTTGGATTTGCTCATACAAACGAATACAATAGAAAAAAAAAGGAACTTTTTGGTACTTTAAGATTAAAGAAAGATCAATCAAGTCAGACAAGAATACTAAATCTAGTAATAGCAAAGAAAACAAAGAAGACCTATGGATTTAGTTAATCCATTTTTAATCCCATTCCTTATTTTGATGCATTTTGTTTCCTGTTAGTTATTCTTTTCATATTTTTACTTTTAAAGTTTTGAAAAGCAGAATTCTTCCTAATAAATGATAATTGTTCTAAATTACTCATGTAGAGAAATCGAAAAATTGCCTATCAGTTGAGTATGTCCCCTACGAGTTGGGCCACTGTGCATCAATATTCATGGACGGGAGTAGTTGGGGGAGTATTTCAGCCGTTTTTTTTTCACCATCATTTATCACAATGTAGCAGATACACATATTTGAGCAGACAGCCACTTTTTTATACCATGTTATTCAATGTCTTCTACTCTAGGTATCTGAAAGTCTTAATAAAGAAAATGTGCTCCTTATATTAAGAAAGCCACCATTAGGCTAGGTCTGCTTTAGACCGAGAAGTCATGAAAGATATCACAGTAAGACTAGGTTCAATTACCCTTTTAAAGAAATATCCTATACATTATATATATGGTGTATTAGAACAGCAGCTTGTCATTTATATATAGTTGAAAAGCTCTGTGTTTAATTTAATCATTTTATGGTTTAGTGCATATTTCTAGTTTCCAGGTAGAATTTGAACATTATCTAATGTTTTCTGAGTGTCTTTGGTTTTCATAAACCATATTTAAAACTTTTGTGAATTCGAAAGTTTGGTCTATAGGTATGCACTTGTATTTGCTTCCAGTGTCGAATCTTCACATATCAGTGCTGAGTGGTAAGGGTGTCTTCAAGATTGTGTAAAATTTTAATTGTGAAATATATTTAGTATATTTGACCCTAAATTGATTGATACTGGAATATTTAATTGTTATGGTTAAGGCGTCGAGCACGTATAAATATTTAAATCACGTTGTACTTTAAGCATTGAGTACATTTTTATTCATTGTATTTTAAGCATTGTGTACATTTCTATTCTTCTAAAACGATATAAATTATTTTATATATATTAAATTCCTTAGTTTATATTCCGTTTTCTACGTTTTTGTTGTTTTGACATGACTTTATTATGGACTTAATTATTTCATTATATATATATATATATATATATATATATATATATATATATATATATATATATATATATATATATATATAGTAATTTATCGAGTCTAGAAGAATCCTCAACAGAATGCAGAAAGCACTGGAAAGCTGTTTCGTCCTATTTGGGACTCATCAGCATTGCGTATCCACTAGCGAGGATCGAATCCAGACCTGTTGGGTTTGAATACTTGAATGCGTATCACCACGGTATTTGTGAGTAGCGGCGCTATATCGAATCGAGTCAGTTTCTCCTTCGTCACCGAGACCCGTTGATCCAGTGGTATGACGTCTCCGTAACGGTCTGGGTTCGATTCTCGGTAATGGATGCGCACTGCTGATGTAGTCCCAAATAGGACAAAACAACTGCCCAATGCTTTCTACATTCTGTTGAGGATTCTTCTGGACTCGATGAATTACTATAATGATTTCTCTAATCCCCCAAAATTATATATATATCTGTGTGTGAAGTGATGACAAATATATTCTTTGTATGTTTTTAATTTACTTGGTATGTGGAAGCACAATAATGTTTTTAAGCAATGGGAAAAATTTTGATACTCAATTGTGTTTTTTTTTTTTTTTTAACTGAGCTGAATTTCAAATCCAGCGGGCGTTAATGACCTCAGTCCGAGAATCACCAATCTTTTGGTCGTGGCAACTGATAAAGATTATTTTTCCCAAACGAGTTTGTCTTTCATACCGTCAGATGTCACTAATTATAAGGAGGGGGTGTTACCAAAAACGTTTTCACACTATTGTCTCATTAACATGTTAATGAGAGTGTATATGCGAGGATGTAGGATGAAGAGTGTTAAATAATAATAATAATAATAATAACACACACACAGACACACACACACACACACACACACACACACATGTATATATATATATATATATATATAGCATTCCGCTTACCAATAATGGCATCGCCTTCGTTCCATCTGAAAGTTTCCTCTCTTTCTGTCATATAGAAAGAATATGAGTAACTACCGACACTGAGGTTCGAGCGTGACACTCCGGATTTATGAATATATGTTTTCCGCCAGTTGTATAAATAGCGGTGTCAGGCTACTGACAGGAGTGATAATTGAATGACTATTGAGTGGAACTATCTAGTCGAGATAGTGTGAATTATTGTGGACCTTGTTTCACAACTTGTCTTGTGCGTCTTTGATTTGAGTTTTGATTTAGGATTTACCGGACGTTAAGCCGAGCCACGCTACTAACAAGGAATTTATTGAAGTGGTTATATTTACTTGACTTTTACTTCTTTCTTCTTGTTTACTGTTTACAATTTAACATTGAAGTCTTGAGTTATACTTAATTATTAACGGCCGCCGTAAGTCATAAAACTTTCAAACTCGTTTTGGGCTTTAGAAACAGGACATATTCAGAGCAGGATTTGACGAGTAGGGTGCATAATCTATGCACTCAAACCCCAAATACATTTTCTCCTCGGTATTCATACATTTCGGAATTCACTTATCTGGCAGGTTCTCCATGTCCAACTGCTCCTAATTTATGAATACAACGCACCTCTATTGTTTGATTATTTAAATAGTACTCTACTGCTGTTATCACAACCGAAACATGAAATTTTCCTCCTTTCAAACTCATTTTTGGGTTTAGAAACTGGACATGACTGGAGCAAGATTTAGTGTGCCGGGTGGATGGCCTCTGTACTGAAACCCCAATTTCTATAAAACGTCTATAATCTTGCCAGTCCTGTGAGCAGGTATATTTTCCTGCAAAAAGAGAACACTTGAGCGCATCTTCCTTCGGCAATTTCTTTTCAATATCTCCTTTAATCAGCTCAATAAGATAGAGGATTATTCTGCCTTAATTGCTTGGCCCGTCTGAATCTAACCAATACCTTCCTTATCAGAAGACAAAAATGTTAATACGGCCTTTCCGGCATTTTACTTCGGAATGGAAAACCTGCTTGCCGCCATTGCATGGAGTGTTGTTTAGTCTGGTTTATAGCGGCGTAAAAAAGTTTCAAGTCGTTCCAAAAGTTATAATTGGAGCGTTGAAAAGGGTGCAAAATATACTTTTCTTTTTAATATTTAAGCATTTTGACACTCTGTTGGCTGAGAAACTCTGCATACTCAACTATTCATGAACTATAAAACTAACGTATCCCATGGATATCTATTGTTCCCGAGCAATTCTTGTTTGGTCATTGAAAAATTTTTTTGATGCTGCTTTCCCCAACGAAACTTTTCCCGCCTTTCAAATTGCTTTTGGATTTTGGAAACAGGATATACTCAGAGTCAGATTTAGGGAATAGTCTAAAAGTTCCAAAGTTCTTTAAAATATCCACAGTTTAGCAAGGTTTGGTCGTAGACGACTTGTCCTTGTACTTGTTTGTAGAGCATAGGAGATAAAGAAACTAAACAGAGAATAGGCTGCGCTAGAGGTGGTTTTGTTCAGAACCGGAAGTTGCAAAACCAAAACATTAAGCTAAGAACTCTTCATCTTCTTAAATAGCCTTTTCAGATCTATACTCTCACGTGGAAGTCATGCATGCAGTTCAATTCGTAGAAAAATGTCGAAACAATAATCTATATACAGTGTAGCCCGGATATAAGAGAGTTGTCGGGACCAGAGAAGAAGTCTCTTATATCCGGGTTTCTCTTATATCCGGGTTTAGTCTATTTTGTTTAGGTAACACAGGCTCTAATTTAGGACCAGAGAAAATCTCTCTTATATCCGGGTCTCTCTTATATCCGGGTTACACTGTACAATCGTTTTCTCAGATCAATGTTTAAAAATGGCTTCAAGCCATTTTTAAACATTGATCTGAGAAAACCATTTTTAAACATTGATCTGAGAAAACGTTTGTACAGTGTAAAAAAGCCATTTTTAAACATTGATCTGAGAAAACGATTGTACAGTGTAACCCGGATATAAGAGACCCGGATATAAGAGAAACCCGGATATAAGAGAGATTTTCTCTGGTCCCAAATTAGAGCCTTTTTTATTGTAGGTCTCAAAGAAAACTCTTTTTCAAGAGATTTCATAGATTGGCGATGCGGAATCGGAAACAAAGAAATTTATTAAATAACAGAAACTAAATTATTTGAAGTCTTCTAACAGCAGCAAAAACTAAATGAATATAACTTGAAGAGGGAATAATGACATAATCAAGATGTTTACTCTCAACCCTACTTTAAATAAGTGGTTAAGAAGGACCCCAATCAATACTAGAACGAGCGATAACAGATTATTTTCCTGCAAAACCTGTTTCAATAACAAGATTTTAGAAATTTCAAGAAACTGTAACGCTAACTGTTCGATCAATGAATGCCGAATGTTTCCTTGTAAGGAAACGATTATTCTCATCAGTAACGTTACCATCGCACCATTTGTCTTTTAAAGTTACTTTTTATTGGCGCTACAAGTTAAACCAGTATTCTGTATTTACTGTCTGGTCCTTTTGAAAATATCCATCAAAATACGTTGCTGAACTCAAAAGAACGTCGCCATGACTTTTCTTGCTTGAATTTACTCTACTGTAGCGAACCTTGAATGCCAATATGGCATAGATTGTTGACGGCTCTCCGAATAATAGCGGTGCAACCATTTTTTCTCAACCGTGATAAATTGTTAAAAGAAAAAAAAAAGATTATTAGATCACTGAAAATGGCTGTTAAACTAACGTAGAGGTGTCCACACGATATTGTTTCTGGTCAGCATCCCAATATTTTGTCACCCACTTGGCTGACAGCGTCTGCATATCCATCTGCTCATGAATTATAAACGCTTTTCCTGTGTCTCAGCAGTTCATTTGTCCGAGATTCGTCGATCTGCCAAAATTAGGCTGCGAACACGATCAACAATTTCAAGAATTGACACCGTTGAAAGCCTCCCAGACCTTTCTGCATCTTTGGTGCTCAAAATATCTTCGCTAGAAGTTGGCACTTCACTTCACAGTTGAATATGATAGACACGTGTCACTCAGTATTCATATCATGCACTCGTATATTTCCTTTGCAAGAACAGGTATTTCATAACAGCCGAGGGTTGAAAAATTCTACACTTTCTGATGGCAGTTCATTCAACAATCTGTAAAACACACACACACACACACACACACACACACACACACACACACACACACACACACACATACATATATATTACTTCAAATGTTATGATAGTGTTATAGTGGATGCTTTGTGTTTGAAATAAACGTCCCATTTTCACTAATCTGAAACACACACACATCCAATTATTGAGAGAATTTTTCATCCATTCTTTCATAATTCCAAATAAAGCCTCTAATACCTCAAATTTTCATGGAAACTTCATGTTTCTTTTTTTTTTATACAAAGGATAAAATAATGGATTTGAAAGAATGTACAGTGAAGCCCAGAACAAATTTTTATTTTAATGTCAAACAATAATACAAAAAAACCAAAAAAACATTTAACATATGACAAAAATATTGGCCCTCTTGCCTCAGTGATCAATTATGTAACCTTTATTCTTGATTATTGCCTTTAATTAGTTTTTGATAGTTCCTTACAAATCACTACACACACCGAGAGATATTTGCTCCATTCTTCTTTCTCTTATTTTTTCTTAAAATATGCCCATAAATTTTAAGCTCAGGACTTTTTGCGGAATATGCTAATACCTTAATTTTGCTGTCATCTAAGTATTTCGTAACAATTCGTACGAAGTGTTTCAGGTCATTGTCATTTTTGAACGTCTAGTAACGCCCCAAAGACAGCTTTTGTGCACATTGTTTTATATTATTCCTAAGAATGGTCAAATACTGCTCTTTATCCAAGATACCCTGTACTCCCACTACTTCCCTTGGTCCAGAAACAGCAAAACATCTCCAGGGCAGAATACTCCTACAACCGTGCTTACTTTTAGGGAGGGTATTTTTTGGTGTGTGAGCTTCATTCATTTTCCTCCATACATAACAGGAGTTCATGTAACCAAATAATTCTAGTTTGGTTTGATATGACCATAAAACAAAGTTCCAATATTTACTCCCATGGTCTTGATGGCTTCTAACATAAGCTAATCTACTCAAAAATTTTGCTCGATGAAAGCATCTGTTTTCATCGATACATTCAACCCTGATGTCTTTACGTTATTGACAATGTTCTTTGTCGTTAAGTGAGGATTCTTCGAGACATATCTAACAATTTTCCTTTCTATTCTCTCAGAAATTAATCGTTTTCTGCCAGTCCATAATTTATTCTCAACACAATAAGCCTCATTGTACTTTTTGTTAATGTTACAAATTATCGATCTGAGAACATTTAAATGCTTGGAAAGTGTTTTATATCCATCACCTTTTTTTGTACGCATCAACTATCTTCATTCAGAGCTTCTTGTCAAGTTCAGCCGTCTTCGCCATTGTTGCAGAATGAATGAGTTGTCGCTGTACCTGGCACTAACATATTGTCTTCTTCATTACCTTTTAGAATGTTATAGAATCAGGTCAATACTGTTTCATTTTTATAGGGTGTTTGTATTAAATATCAAATTAAGAAAAAAACATTACAATTCCCATAGAACAATATTATTTCATAATTTCCATAAGGCGTGGATAATTTTGGACTGCACTAATTTTCAGAAAAACCTATAACTATGAATATAATAGATTGAAACTTCTAAAAATTTCAGGAATTATTCAAAAACTAAATACGGAATTAACTTCAGTAAGTACTTGCAAATATTCGCATTTCCTTAGAAAGTATGTAAATATTCAGTGGCGGCAAATAATTATGTTCACAACTGTAAGTATTTTCTAAGTAATGAATTTTTATCAACCCGACAGATTGTTTATCACTTCAAACGTCATTTTTAATGGATACTCGTATTTGAGTAGACATTCCGTTTATTTATTAAAAAATATATATTTATTTCTTTTCGTCTACCGGTCTGAATGTTGAAGAACTCTAATTAAAGAAACATTCATAATCGAAATGCTAGTGCCGCTTTTCTTCTTTCCCTGGCTTCGGCTGAATAGTTTCAAAATAATATTATACTCAAGTTCCATCCATCCAGAGAGTACTTCTCCTTCAAGAGGGGACTGGGGTCATTACCCAGTGTCTGAAGCGTCGCCAATAGAGGAAGTGCAGAGAGGATTCGAAGGGATTTTTCTACGGTATTTCCGTTAAACCCATGTGTCACATTCAGTAGCGACATGGACGCTCTGAGAAATCACCATGGTCATTGGGCTGAGATCAAACTGTAGTATCTGCTTTCGGACAGACAAACTATATTTTATCTTTTAATTGTGTTTCTCTCTTCGGGCACAGCGCAACTAGAAATATTATTGAGAGGTGGCGAGGGAACGGTAGTAATCCCGATGCCGGTGCAACCGGTGGTTGGTGGGGGAGATGAGCTATTGTTGGACCTGGCCTTGGTGTACGCGCTCGGGATGCCCACATTAAACTGACCTTGTGTGTCGCATGCTACCAGTGTGGGGTGGCAAGTAAATGCAGTGTGTTTTCGGGCGGATAAATTATATTTTATCTCCCAATTTTGTTTCTGTGTGTGTGTGAGAGAGAGAGAGAGAGAGAGAGAGAGAGAGAGAGAGAGAGAGAGAGAGAGAGAGAGAGAGAGAGAGAGAGAGAGAGAGAGAGAGAGAGAGAGAGAGAGAGAGAGAGTGGAATATCAGCGCGACGTTGGTTGCAGGGGACTGAACAGTTTTGGCCTTAGCCTATGTGCAAGCTTTTGGGATCCCATTTTAAAACGACCTTGTGCCACCGTCACTGTAGTAGTGGTGGTGGTGTGTGGTAGTAAATAACGTGTAGTATCTGTTCTCATCTCTAATGATATTGGTAATATTAGCGGAAAACATTCGTCATTCATTGATTGAACATTTAGTGTTTGAAATTGATAAAATCTTTCTGTTAAAAGAATTTTACAAGAAAGTGAGTTTCTGAAGTCCACTTTTATTGTTCTTTCTACAATTGATGGGAGTTTCTTTCCTAAACTGTTGTTTAAAGTATGGAAAGTTAACATATTGATGATGTTTTTATTTTCTCTTCGAATTATATTTGCTATACATTTTATTTGTTACTGCTATTGGAAGTCTTCAAGTTATGTGGTTTCTGCTATTTGGTAAAGTTTTTTTGTGATTCTGTAGCGCCAGCATATCAGATCTGATGAAGGGTAGTCTTCTTTAAGACTTACAAGGTTCATTTCCTGGAAGCCATTTTTAATAATTTATCTGTGAAAACGGTTGAATATAGATGATCGTTGAGACATTTATGAAAGTGTTCGACTAAGTGCATGATATTTCATACGAGAGTCTCAATCTGACGATGCCATATAAAATAGGAATCGAGTTCTTAGGTTAATGTTTTGGTTTTGCAACATCTTGCGATGTTAGACAAAACTACCTCTAGCGCAGTTTATTCTAGGTTTAATTTCTTTATTTCTTATACTAAATTTGTTATAACCGATCCATACACCGAGGTATTTAAAGTGTTTCGTATTTATTATTTATTATTCTAGACCTTGAATTGTTATGATGAATTCAGGGTATGTGCCATCACTACTTTCATTCTAATTCCAGATCATAGTTTCTGTTTTGGAAAGGTTTATTTTGACTCCTACTTCTGAGATTATTAATGTTAATTACTCCATACGAACACCGCTGCTCTAAATAAATTTGGTTTGGACAGGTAGACAAACAGGTGTTGTAATAGATGTAGATATATATACGTAGATTGCTTAATGATAAACTAATAATACAAGGTAGTGAACATAGGCAGCGGACTTGTCTAAGGGCTTAGTATCAGGCCCCTCATCACGTAATTTTTCTCTGATCAATGATTTAAATGGCTTCACGCTCATGAATCGTTTAGAACCAACAGAAGACAATCTTTCATCAGACGTTATATTCATTACGAATTAAAAAAGACATGTTTTCGTTAGATGTAGTGACTCGCTAATTTCCCAGATGACTTCACATGCATGTTTCGACATTTTGAAAAAATATTAATAATATAATTGATGTATTAGAATGAGGGTTAGTTTTATTTTTGCGATTTGATTAAATGTATAGAATAAAAAAAATATTTTGAAAATAAAAATATTACAAGTGTCTGAACATTATAAAGCAGGTGAAATCCAATTTTAAAACAAGTTATATTTGTTTGGAGGTGGGGCGAAATGAAGTTTTATCAAAATTTCACATTTTTAGCATCGTCATCGATACAAATTCTGGGGTATTGGTTGTCATAAGCGAGAAAAGATGGAAGCATTAGTTTATGAGAAAACCTTCAGGAATTCAAAGTCCGGGTAATTTTGGAGTTTTAAGCAAGAAATTGACAAAAATATCTCCCCCTAAAGCAGCGCGTAAAAAAGAGAAATATTAAACACAAATAAAACAAAAAGAAAAGTAACGAAAAAAATATATAAAAATCACCCTTTATGTCAAGAAAGAAACCTCCCAAAAGAAAAGAAAATGGAATCACTCTCCTCCACACACAACAAAAACAATAATAAAAAAAAAGAAAATGAACATATGCCCGTCCCCATACCTGACCCCGTCAAGAAAGAAAGTCCCTAAAGTATTCAAAGATTAAAAGTACTGGGTTGCATTTACTGAAGTGATGTCATCTGAAAGGAGTTTCACTCATTTAGAACACCTGGCCTTTCAGTCACTTATTTTGTCGTAGCTTTTATGACAACAGTTTTATGACAACAAAAGAAAGAAGGAAAGAAGGAAGGCAGACAGGCAGGAAGAAAGGGGAAAATAATAATGATGAGTTTGACCAGACTTATTTTATCCCCAGATCCCATTCTTTGGATTTTGCTTGAGAAGATGCAGGTAGAAATGAAACAGATGGTAGATATATTAAGTAAGTAGCAGAGAAAGATACGATTAGAACAGAAGTGTTTAGGAATATGGATTAAACGCGGAGAAACAAAGAACAATTAAAATAAAAACAACAAAAAAACAAAAAACAAACAAAACAAAAACAGTCTAAAGAGCTTTCAAAATTTAATAAAGCATAGGGGTGCTGATAAGAATAGCTTCAGGGGTGGTGCGACGAAGATTTCAGCATACTCTCCTATACATATATACATCAATAAGTCTACAGCATAAAAAAGAAAAAAACAAACTATTTCACACAACAAATATTTATTTTACAATATTCTTGCCAATGCACTTGATTTAGTTGCAAGCATTAAAGTTTTATAAAGTTATAACGGTTAGCATTTCGGAAAAAAAAATCGAGCTGAGTTAAAATTCCGGCCGATTTAGTTGCGTTCACTTTCACACAAATGCACTTCATAAATTTCTTTCTAAATTTCTGTGATGATGGGTTATCACGATTTACAAGCGGACTATTATCCTCATCTTTGTTCTTGTTATCACAAGGTTTCGGCCGTTGTTCCTTGTGGCCAGCCATCATCAGGTATTTGTCGAGCCCTTTATATAATGTTTTCGCTCCACTGCCCGTGTCTAGGGATATCTCATTTAGTTCTTATTTTTAGTACTGCTGAGTTATTGCTCATCCCGTTACCATTGAGTCCAAGTACGCACTGCTCGACCCAGGGATAAAACTCATAATTACTATGTCGCCAAATTCACGAACCAGCGCTTTAATCCAATAGGCTATCGTGCTACGGGAATGGAACAACGGCCAAAATGTTGTGATAAGAACCCTCCAGAAATCTATTTTCCCCGCTATGGGTTAAAAAGCAAGCAAGAATTACTTTTCTATCCTAGGATCGCAGCTCCACCTATTTACTACCAAAACCATGGCAGTAGCACTTGTTGTTTTGAGTTAAATTAATTTGGTGCTTTTTTTATTTTTGGCAAGGTGGACAATAGCCAGTATGAATATACGTTTTGGTTTAAATATTCTATTCTACTAAAAAAAACATATTTCCAGGAACTTACAGTTATTCCTTATATTAATTCGAATATTATTATAGTGGTCACTTCTTATTTGAAATAAAGCCTCATTTTTATTTATTAAACAGTGTGTATCGTGGAACGAGCGTGTGAGCAAAGATGCGGACTTGGAGAGGATGTAAAGAAGGAAGCTTATATTTAAGGAAGAGGCAGATGAAATTTCTGGGACACATGATGAGAAAGGAGGGCTTGGAGAATCTGATACTCACAGGTTGAATAGAGGGAAAAAGAGACAAGGGAAAGCAACACATGACATACCTGGAGGGCTTAAGCAAGTGGACGGCAGAGCGGGGTCTGGGAGAGTTGACAGAGGCACGAAACTAATTGAGAGCTACAAGGAATAGGGGGAAGTGGAGAGCCATGATCGTCTACGTCCTGAAAGGACACGGCACATAAAAAGAAAGAAAGATTACATCTGTCGACCTCCGCATTCGAAAAATCTTAGTAAAGAATATGTGTTCTTTGACAGGGATCGAAGAGGTAAACTGTTTGATCCGACGTGCTTTACCGCTCAACCACGAAGAACGTCATTACAAGCAAGGCTCTGTTTTCTCGTTTTAATGAAAGCATGTCCTCTTCACCCAGATTGTTTTTCGCGAAACTCATATTTGCTCAGTTTCGTATTCGAAACGTTAGCAAAGCAATTTCTAAAGAATTAATGGATTTATTTTGAATCCGTTTTTTTTTTATTATTTCAAACGTCATTATAGTAGACACTTCATATTTGAAATAGACACGATTTTTTAAATTTATATCTTCTTTTATTTTGACACCATCATCAGTTTTGAAGCAATCTATAATTTTACTACGAACAATACTAGCTCAGAATACTACTACAACACACTCTGTTGTTTTTTAATTTGTGTTACCTATATCTATGAAGGCCCGTACCTCTATCCTAGCCACCAGGTTCATCCAATATAGCTCGACATTCATCAATAAAACTTACTATAAAGAAATCAATTATTGTGTACTCATCCCAGTTTACATGCTTCACTTTATGATTTTTAATTAAAGGAGGAAGCTTGGCTACAGATATGATGGTGTTTTTAAAATTCATCATTTTTTTAAAATTTACTTTCACAATACTAATTTCTTCATATATTTTCTTGCGAGCCAATCAAATATTTTTTCTGTTTTATACCTTTTAACTTTTCGCAAGCATTTATGTATGTAACATTCTTAAAGCATTTTTTTCTTGTTCTTATCTTGCTAATGTTTTCCATTACCTTTTTGATTGTTCTGTGATCAGTGTCCACCTTTTTCGGAATTTCCAAATTTGTGTTCCTACAATAACTTTAGAATAATTAGATTCACTTTAGAAGTTATAAATATTTATAATAAAAACATTATAAGTTGTAATTTACATGGAATATATATTTTATATGTATATTCTGAAAATTTGATCAAATAGTTTAAACTTCGTTAAGAAATGAAAAAGTGTTTTCCTAACATCTAGTGAATTGCTATTTTCCAATATGATTCCACATGCATGTTTCAACATTTTAAGAATTTGAGTTATTGATATAACTGATGTATTATTCTTAAGATTTATCTTGTTTTGTGAAATAATTAAATATTTAGAATAAAAAATCTTTTTAAAATAAAAATATTGCAAGTGTGTTACATTTTATTGTGAAAACATTAACTTGCATAATAAAATCTGACATTTGTAGTTTTCGCGATGAACCTTTCAGAAAGGGAAAAAAGTCTATAAAAGAGAAAAAAAATAAGAAAGCAACAACAATTGAAATAATTAATAAAATGAAATCAAATAAAGAAGTATTGTTGAAAATAGAACGGGATTTATTGAAAGAAAAAAAACGTCGAAAGAAAAAAAGATGAAAATTGCAAGACAAAAAGAAAAGATAAAGAATACGAAACAGTGAATGAAAAGAAAAAGTAAAAATAAAGCAAAAATTCGAAGCAAAAAGAACCCCCCCACCAAAACACAACGAATAAAGGAATGAAAGAAACGCATAAACGACGAAGGCAATTAAAATATTACTTTATACTTTTTTCTTCTTTTTTTTTTTGTTGCTTAAACCATCATATACACAATAAAGCCGTTGCGTCTATTGAATTATAATCCATTGATCGGGCGAATTTCGTAGCTCGGCTTTCGGGGAAAATTACTTTTGGGGCTTTTTATCTACCTTGAAAGTATTTCATTATTACAAAAGCTTGTCTGGTTATTAGCGTTCTTTGCGCGCGCAAAAAAAAGATAATATCATCTGCTCAGACATTTTCTTGTTTGTTCTCGTCGGCTTTCAATATTGACGCTGTTCGTCAACAAAATGTCTCCTTGATGTGCATTATGACTGCCACAATTCAATATAAACGATTCAAATTTGACAAATATATACAGCTGGGTCGATTGGTTAACATTTCTCTTATAGTCCAGAAACGTGTGAATAAATATATCTACAATAAATATCTAAATACGCAAAATATAAACCAATGTTTTACAGTGACTATATTTTTCTGCGAACATAGAAGCCTTTGCAAGAAACTTCTGCTCTAGTTCGGTAGCTGATAGATCGTTAGTATAATGAGTTCAATCCTTACAATTACCCTACGAAATTTGCCTTAAACGACAGGAAAATGTTGCATGTTGCACGAACGCGCTCGTCAAACGGAAAAAAGGAGAAAATTCATTTTAAAGTTTATTTTTAGTCATTAGTTTCGCCTTAATTATATGCAAAAATATAAAAATTATATTTTAACTCTTTATTTATTTATACTAATGTTCACTCAATAAAAGTCCAAAGAGCCACTCAAGGTAGAGGGTTACTGTGTGGTGTTGTATTAGCGTAAGAAAGGACAAGAAGTGAACTTCTGGGACTATGCAGGAAAGATAACAGCTAACTCTAGAGATTTGAAGAGATCAAGATTTAATTAGTGAATAACATTTTAGAGTTTAGTTGGAGACGTGAGTAGTTTTTAGACGGAACCGGAAACCCAATCCTAATGAGGAAACATGGCATAAACCTTTACCTTTAAAAAAAAAAACTGGGTAGGAATGTGAACCGAGCGATAGGCGAACGTATTAAAGGATAAAATGAAATAAAACAAATGTTAGGTTCGTAAATTTAATATTATAATTAACAGTCTTATATTCCTCCAAGCATTCAATGCATAATGAAGTTGTGTATTCATTTCACCAAGTTGTCGCCATTTTTCGCCTCTTTTCTTATGCATAGCTGTCTTTGACTTGTTCTTCCGGCTTTACAGGCAAATACTCCTGGAAATTACGTAACCTCATGAATCGTAGTAAATAGCTACATCTTGAATGCTACAGTTTCCAATTAATCATTTAAACTCGAATCATGAATGAATAATGCCCGTTTGAAAAAGTTTAAATCATCAATTTTTATCTTTTGATCTACAATGAAAATCGTTTGATGCTGTCCACCTTTAAGGGTTATTAAATAACAATAAGCCTTTGAAAGTATGGTTCATGTGGCAGTAAAGAGACTAATGATTCTGGGATTTAAGGTTTGGTCAAAAGTATTCGTAAAGATCTTGACTACATATTTTATTTGAAGATGATTTGAAATTCGACCAAAGAAATTAATTTGCAAAATCTCAATTTTACAAAATTAACGACGTTGTGTCATGTACTGTCTTAAGTACTGTGAATGCTTTTACAAAAAAGTCAAATGGATAGTCAATAAAATACCTACATTTGAGCGTCAACTATTGAGCGACGATTAAGATGATTGTTTTGAAGATTGATCTAGTCGTCACTGAGTACTCAGTTAATGTTGGCCTGTACAAGACTAGGGCTGGATTAGCAAATATCTGAAAGAAAAATAGCTAAAAAAGGATACGAGAAAATGATGTGGTGGATATATCCTTGCATATCACACACACACACACACACACACACACACACACACACACACACACACACACACACACACACAGGCGGGCGGGCGTTCGGGCGGGCGCATTCACATATTATGCGTCCGTAGAAATAATTATATCGATTATCCTATTAACTGCGGCAGAAATTTCTGTCATTCGCAGTTGAGCGATAGAACTGTGTGACAGATATTTGCGTCATTCACAGTCGAGCAATAGAACTGCATTATAAAGTATATTGAAGGGGAAATCTAAAAAATGTGGCACATGAGAACATCAATATTTCCAGTTGTAATTGGAGCACTCGGATTGATTGGCAAAGGTTCCGATACATTCATTGAGGGGATTTCTGGTAGTCCATGCCTTAAAGAAATAAAAAAAAAGTGCTCTGAAGTCCAGCTCGCACATTACGAAGAGCTTTATCGATGTAAAATGTGTTTGATCTTAGTTTTTGAAGAAAATTTGTATACAGCAGAAATCAAAGGAAATAAAATAATAATAATAATCTATGTAAAATGTTTGTGATCTTAGGTATTTTTTATACAAAAAATTATCAGTGGAAAATGTCATGAAGACATTTCAGAACTTAGATCTCTGGTTGGGACTCGGTAGGAAATATGTATACAACAGAAATCAAAGGAAATAATAATAATAATAATAATAATAATAATAATAATAATAATAATAATAATAAATTCAAGAAGAAGAAAACCGAAGGGGTGATCTGTGCGGCGCAAGAGCTGGCTTTAAGAACAAATTCCCTCAAATTCACTATTGATAGAACAGCCGATTTACACTAGCGCAGACTAAGAAAGCCACTGAAAGCATGTAACATATTTTAAGTGTCCGAACTTAGCTGGCACTTAAAGAGTATAGATGACAACAGGACGAAATAGTTTTCAGAATACATTGGGAACTACACATGAAGTATGGCCTCGAGTGCGCAGAGCATTTACCGCCATCATTAGCGTCGAGAATAATCGCCCTGATATTGCACTTGTTCAAAAAAGCAGCCATGAATGAATGCTGATAGACGTCGCCGTACCATGGTATAAGAAGAGGGAGAAGCCACAACAGGTGGAAATACAGAGGTACCAAACCTTGCAGGGAAAATCGGAGAAATGTACCATTGCGCAGGCCGTGTTGGAAAGCTACTAAAAGTGTGCAACACATTGGCAGTGGTTGCATTCAGCTAGCACAAAAATAGTATATACGACGCCAAGAAAAAAAAAAACTCAGAATATATTGGGAACTCTGCAGGAAGTATGGACGTGGTACCAGTATTCACCATCGTCAGTAGTTGGGAATGAGCAAGTGAAACTTGACCATTTAATCATTTTGACTGACAAGTGATTGGAGAGCAATCGACCTGATTGTGTAAAAGCGCAACAATAGATGGATCCTGATAGACGCTACGGTACATTGGAATATGAACACCGGGAAGGCGGAGCAGGCGAAAATATAGAGGTATCAAACCCCTTGCAGGGCAAATTGGAGAAATATACCAAGCAGCAGTGCTAGTTGTCCCTTTTGTGGTTTGTGCACTCAGGATTATTTCTAGGAATCTTTCTGTCTCACAGGACACCTTGGAGATACTTGGCATCTTTGTGAGTGCGCCGGTAGCATCATTATTTAGAACAGCGTGTGTTGTGGAAGGTTTCTAAGCTGAAGTTAGGAGCTGAGATTTGACCATCAACACCCGGCTGAAATATACAAGAGTCGGAGATGATAAATTAAATAATAATAATAATAATGGCATCTAAGTAGATAATATTATTATGGAGTCGGGCTAGGTAGAAGTGACTGTCCGAGGTAAAATTATAAACTACGATAATGAGCATTGGAGCTAAAATTAGATTACAGGAGATAAAATACAGGTTGATATTTTGAGTTATTTTTAAGTACGTCTTATATTTCGTTAAATAATTAATTAATTTAAGTGCCATCCGATACATGACTGATGAAAGAGATTTTTTCCGGTAGTAGGTTGCCATTTCTTTCTGCGGCAGACCAGTTGCCATCCAAGGCTATAGAACCCGGTCTGTACTACTGGGGAGAAGAAGAGAATTCATACCTTTCCCAAGGGTATTAATACGTAAGTGAATGTAATGGATTCGACTGGAATTCGAACATGGCTCTCCGATTCCTCAGTCGGAACCTCTAACCATTAGTCCATCCTGCCTCCTCTCGTTAAATAAAGTAGTTTTAATTTTTCCCGCTTATCAAAAAACAAAAACAAAAAACAATCAAAATTCAAAATCATAATCAAACTCTTTTCCTGGGTGGTCAGTCTCGACTTATAACGTAAATAAGCGTGGAGACGACAGTGTTGCAAATATCTAAGGCTGGTCAACGTATAAAAAGCTAACCTGTTAAACAACCGAGTAAAGTAAGCAGTAAACGCGTCGGAAAAGAGCGCAGAATCGGAAGCAGAGTTGGTAGACTAATAAATAAATCAAATTGTTTTCACAATTTAATTCTACTAATCAAGGAGTACGAAACCCAATTATATATTGTCCATGAAATATTCAGCGAGCCTGCGTGGAAGGTACGGCGCCCAGCGGGCTGACACCCGAGAGTAACATCACCGTCAATAACACAGTCCGCCATTTTGATATCACTTTCCGCTGGAATCCCTTAGGGCGCAACTTAACTGCTGTTGGATCGCCGCTGCCTTTCTCTGTTTCGTCCAATTGTCGACTAGTTTTTGTAGCTTTCGCTTTCTTTACTTCATGATTAGTTCCCCTCCCACTCGTATTTATTTCCCATGTTTTGTATTTTTCTCTCCTCTACCTTTTACTCTTTCTTTCATTTTCTTAATTTCTAACTGCCGTCTATTTCCTGTTAATCTTTCTTTCTTTGTTTCTTTCTTTCGCCTGTCCCGTGTTCTCTTTTTTTCAGCTATGTTTCAAATGTTTAACATTTTTCCATCTTTCTTCTCTTCCTTCTTTTTTTTTTCAAATTCCTTCTTTGCCTTATTTACATCTTTCTCCATTTGACGTTTATTCTTCAAACAATACCTGCAGGTTATTATTATTCGTATATTCTTAGATTCTTGATCAGTACCTGCAGGCTGTTATTATTCGTATATTCTTATATTCTTAGATTCTTGATCAGTACCTGCAGACTATTATTATTCGTATATTCTTATATTCTTGATCATTACCTGCAGGCGATTATTATTCGTATATTCTTATATTCTTGATCAGTACCTGCAGGCTATTATTATTCGTATATTCTTAGATTCTTGATCAATACCTGCAGGCTATTATTAGCGTCACTGTTGCCCCAAAGACAGCGATCTTCAGTAATGCTAAGTTTAGTTAATATATAATTATCTTATTATTTTCCCGAGTGAATTTTCTTCAGTAATAGTGCCTACATTCATACTCTGGCTTCCATCGTCAAAGTCCATTCAAGAACCATCAAGAGAACGGTGAATATGCTTAAAAAAGAGGGAACAGTAGAGAGGAAAACTGGATCAGGAGGTCACAACAGGAAGAGGGATCATTATTTGATCTTACAGCTAAAGAGGTCAATTAGAAAAGAGACAAATCAATTCATAAGACGGTTGGCACGCGAGAGAGGAGTTTCAGCTATAATAGTTTAAAGAAGAGTGAAAAAAAAGGAGAAATCGTACGTGAAACATATGAGACACCTTGTTACACCAGGACAGAAAGTTAGAAGGTTAGAGAGGGCGAGATCATCATGAATAAGTTTGAAAATGATCCTGGAATATATATATATATTTGAACTTAATTTTAATCTCTCATGAGCTTCCGATCTTTAGCTATGATTAATTAATGATAAACATGTCATTTTCGTTTATGATCGATTTCATCACGATTCTTCTGTTAAGCTTGGAGAGTAATTATACATTCTTATTGCTCAAAATAGAGTCTAATAGTGTTCCAGTAAGATATCTTAAATCATTTCCAAGATACAACTGTTCAAAGCTTAATCTAACAAATAGACAATTTTGCTTTTACACGAATTGGACAATTTTGCTGTTACATCCGGTATAATGCGACCCGAAACAACAGTCTGTTGTTGTACATACGATAATCTTTTACCGCCTCTCTGTATTCCAAGGGTTGGATTTTTGCTACCATTAACTATCCTATTGTTTACAGAGCTCCTAAGCGGTCTCTTTGTCTAAGTACTAACCAGGCTCGATGTTGCTTCACTGTCGGTGATCGAAAGAGAACCAGTGCTTTTACCGTGATATGACCATAAACTGGAACTAGATATTCGGTCTCTTCGACTGTTCTGTCGTCGTTTATCTCAATCGAATAACTAACATTGCTATAAATTTTAATTACTCCTTCGATCCTCATGGGGGCCTCATACTTGTGATCTTGTGTCAAACTAAGTTAAGCATAACGCTATCAATAATTTTCATATTTTCTTTTAGCATAACGGTGGCGTCCAGCTCTTTTACACACACACACACACACACACATATATATATATAATCATTTATCATAAAATTATAACATAAAAATGTTATAAAATCACTACAAATATAGCCATTTTGTTTCAACACTTCTACTATGGGTATTTTTGTAGTGATTTTATAACAGTTTTATGTTATAATTTTAGAATAAATGATTACATTTGCTCTACTCTGTATTGAGCACTCTTTTAAGAATAGTATTTGCCGGTTATTGAAATTTATTCCGTATACATCAATCCTATACTTGGATATATATATATATATATATATATATATATATATATATATATATATATATATATATATATAAGGGTGTTTAAAATAGTATATAAAAACTCGACAAAGTTTTAAAGAAATTTGGCAAATGGAAAACGTTTAATTGAAACTGGACTTGATTACACGTTTCACCTTTCTAGTTTTCATCTGATATATATATATATAAAAAAAGACAAAAGGAAAAGTTATGCATCTCGTCCTCTGACGGACAAATATGGGGATTTTATTTCACAGAAGTATTTATTTAAACAAATGTAAAAAGTTGTTAGTTATTCAAACTTTTTATATTCAAGAGACGCTCATAAATATTCATCAGGCTAATTGAAAAGTCTAGATAAATTATGAAGGATGCTAAGTGACATAATCTAATATCTAATAAACGAAAGTGAGTAAATGGTATTGTTGAATATACAAATATATATATATAATATGTATTTATATTATAAATATATATATATATATATATTATATATATATAAATATAAATATATATATATAAAATATATATTTATATATATATATAAATATAAATATATATATATAAAATATATATTTATATATACAGTGGATGGAATATGTGACATTGAAATCCGAATGCGTATTGGGATAGTCAAAGATTAATTCCAAAAGCTAAGTCCTAAGGAAGAGAAAAAATTTGCTAGAAATAAGGAAAAGGGTACTAAACTGTTATGCGACATTTCCTTTCTGTATGGTAGTGTGTGCTGGACAATCACCCCAAAGATGAAGAAGAAACTTGAAGCAAGAGACATATGGTTATACAGAAGGATGCTGAGAATTTCATAGACAGAACGTATGAGCAACGACGAAGTTTAATAGAAAATGGAAATAAAAAGGAAACTTATACTTAACACCAGAAAGAAACAGTAGAAGTTTCTAGGGCACACAATGAGGAGAGGGGGCTTGGAAAATCTGATACTCACAGGACAGATTGAAGGCAAGCGGGACAGATGAAAACAACGCATAACATACTTAGGTGAGCATGAGTAAATGGATGGCGGAACAGGGTTTAGGAGAAATAACAGAAAGACAAATTTATTAAGAGCTTCAAGGGATTGGATGTTGTGGAGAGCCATGATCGCCTACGTCCAGGAGGGGATACAGCACATAAAGAATATATATATATATATATATATATATATATATATATATATATATATGTGTGTGTGTGTGTGTGAAAAACCGTAAGTCAAAATGGCTACAATTGAAAAAAAAGAGGAAAATAGAGAAAAGGTAAAAAAAACCAAAGGAGTGAGTGTAAAAGGACAAATAGTTACGACATTCTACATACACACAGACGGGCTCATGGGCGAACGCATACACGCATACACTATGAAGAAAAAACTTGTACCAATGAAAAGTGTATATAAAATACAAAAATTGAGAAGTATAAACAGTCAATAGCTGACACTCCTGGCGAGTGGACGGAGGGATTCCCGGAATAAATCGAAACTTTCTCTGGAGTCGGGATGCTGTAACATCAATCAGATATGTGACACACCTTTTACTTGTTAATTGTCTCTCTCTCTGTTTCTCTCTCTCCCTCCCTCTCTCTCTCTCTATATATATATATATATATAAGCAACAAATCTCAATAACAATTAATTTTTAACTGAAATATATATTTACGTTTGAGTAGGACACTTCAGCATGATGCAATGATTATCAACTTTGTCTTCCTAGATTAGTTACAACTGTGTAGTGAGTTCGTTCCTCACTGGGTACCCCATACTTTCGACCTTGTGCCACAACTAAGCTATACTTAGTAAATCGCTATATTTACATTTAGGAAGGTTGCGGTTTTTCTTCCTTGTCCTTTTCTTTTTATCTTATTCTACATGCATTTTTCTATCTCCTGTCGATCCATTTACCTTTCTTTGTTTCTTTTTCCTTTTTGGTAGTTGTACATCGTTGACTTTTCATTTATTTGAAGCATCAAACACCACCGGTGACCACTTTTTAGTCCAAACGCAACCATTTCCTTCCGAATCGCCATTACTCTTTTCACTACCGTTCCTTATGCATTCTCTCACTTCAACAACCAACCGCTGATCAGCCTATATTCAATCCCGCTCTCATTCTCCAACGGTTTTTTTTTCTTTCAACAATGGCGTCGAAGTTTCGTGCATATCAGGCGCCATCCCTCAGCAAACGACCATGTGTTAGTTGGACAGACAGATCGTCGCCGAGCAAGTGGCTGGACGAGTGTCAAACTGTGCAGTCACTGTTATAGAAAGGCGCGAAAAAGCCGTTGGCTCCCATCTGTTGTTGCCTTTTAGTCTCTCGTGTCATTGCCGACAACCGTCAAGAAAAGACCGCTGGGGATTTGGTAATTCAGTTTAGAAATCGTCGGGGGTATTAACAAGAGTTTGATTTAACAAAAAGCTAGCAAAAATAAAAAAATAGCGAGAAAGAAGAGAGAGAGAAAAAACTATTTTCTATGGTTGTGAAAATGCCGAACAGAAATTGTTCTATTATTATTTTTTTTTTACTTATCGAGTGTTCACACCAGTAGTAACTGGTGGCCTACACTTGTGACCAAGTGACAGCAGTTCTCCATAATACTCCAAATTTCTTCTCAGTATTCTAGCTGTTTTCAATAGTCATGTTGTCTCCTGATTTTCTCCAAGCTTTTTTTTCCTAAGCCTTTATGGACAGTTCCCAGCATTCTGGCAACGATGGCCATGATTGTCACTTTCATGTTAATCGACTTCTTCAGCTCTCACGAAAGGTCCACATACATCTATTTTCCCATTTATTTCAGGCCGACTCTGAAATGCTCTATCTGGAATATTTTCTGTGTTTATGGCACAATTCAGGCTTGTTCCTGGCGCTCCGATAATGACTAGCATGACTGTCAACTTTACTTTCTTAGTTCTCTTTCTTTCAGATCTAGTCTGTGATCTGAGGGAAACAGGAACCCAGTATCCTGCATGTTTTCTTCTTCTTGTTTACTATTTCCGGGTCCGGTCTTCTGGCCTGAATTGGGTGATCCTTTTGAATCTATTTCATATTATCATTAATATTGTTATTATTATTATTATTATTATTATTATTGTTCACTTACTCATAGAACCGTTGCCTGACACTGGAGATTAATTACTTCAGCATCCTTCAGAGGCTACCAAGTGGAGAAGAGTCTTCTCCAGGTTTCCAGAACTCCGATTACAACTGGCACGACTGTCACTTTTGCAACTTTCTCAATTCACTGGTAAATTGCAGATACTTTTTTTGTGTTTTTCATTTTCTTTTCATTTTTCTTCTCTATGATCTACCGGAAGAGTGAAATCCTTTATCTGGCATATTTTCTTCTTACAGTGTTTATGACATTTTTAAGTCTGTTGCTGGTGCTCCGATAATGATTAGCATAACTGTGACTTTTATTTTTTAGTCCCCTAACAAAGTCGAGATACTTATCCATCTTTTCATTTTCTTTCAAATCTAGTTTGTGTTCTGGTGGAAAAAAGAAACTCATTTTCTGTTTTATCTTTGTTAGTTATTATTACAGATTTGATTCAATAGCCTCGAGTTGGAGATCCGTTTGAATCTCAGTCCCAATTATTATTAATAGTACTAGTATTAGCAATAGTATTATTGTGGTTTTCGTTTATTTTATTTGTATTGTCAGTAGTTATAACAATGGATATTTTTAACAAATATTATTTTTCTTTAGCGGCTTATCAACTTCTACGGGTTATTTAATGCCGAAATGTAAATATTCTATACATAATGTTATTCTTATTTTTTAGAGATAATAATGGTTTTGGTGATACAAATCTTATTAATTAACCTACAGTTAGGCGAGAAAAGAGGTAGATTCATACATTATTCAAGGGTATTTGCGTCTGAGTGAATATTACGAACCCAACGGGAATTAGACCTGGCGCTCCGATTAACAATTCCATCATCCATCTCACCACCCGCACATCCAAGCTTACAGTATCTGATATTTTTAAGCGGTCACACATGTAGGTACTTACCAGGTTTGACGTTGCTTAACTTCGGTGATCGTACAGGAACCGATGTTACAACGTGATATGACCGTAAGTCGACAGTGGCTGTAAAAGCAAAGCTTTTTTGTGGGAGTTCCAGGATTTTATTTTTACTGTAATCATTGTTAGTTAACTTGTACTGGTGGACATTATGCGAAATAGAAGAAGGGTTACAGGTACGGAATTGGTAAACCGAGTTCGAATTTTGTCTGAAGCTTTTTATGTTCACTGAATCGTAATATCTTTGAGAAAGGAAAGAATCCATATCCTTGTAGTTTGTCTCATCACCAGACACCCTGTGCCAGAGAGAAATGATCACTTTTGAAATATTAATAATTATAGTAATATAGAAATTTGCTTATAGATGGGAAAAATAATCTGGGTGAAGTTTGTGCCCAGAGAATCTGTGCTTCGTCAGAATTATCAATAGAAAATGTTAAAACAATAGTGTTTATATGAACTATGGAATACAAATTGAGAAGAAGAGACTGTTCATTTAATCATGAAGGGGAGAAATCAGTAATCAGGTTGTATTTTAAGGTTACCAACACCCTGGGTTTTTGTCGCTACCACCGTGTTTATTTATGCGCGTGTTTGTGCGAAAACAAACATTCAGTCAGTCGGAGTCGGAGTCAGTGAGAGTGAAAGCGCCCGCTTGCTGCTGTAATAAGGGAGGAAGTGAACTCAAGTTATCTGCAATATTGACACAGTACTGCCAGTGAACCCTCTTATATCCTGATAGTGAAATAATTACGGAACTACTAAGAACAGAAAGTGCTTTCAGAATTATTTGCAATATATGTTTTTTTTTTCTGAAATTTATTTTATATGCACTACTTTCTTGTAAAAGAAGCATTGTTCTTTTTGTATCAATTTCTCCCTTATATACATATATTTAAATTTTTTCTTTGGAATCGAACCGACTTGTTCATATTTGATTTTTCTGCTTGACTCGATTCTCGTCCCAACGAATTTGCAGGTAGACCAGCTGAATCTTCCGGAATCTACGATTTGTTAATTGCTCTCCAGGATAAAAAAAAAAAATCACAACGTGGCCGGAAAGTGGAATTAATCGACATTGAGAATCGGAGACTTTGATTGAACCTGTAATACTAGACCAAGACAGGACCAACGGCCGGTCTTGTAGAGTACATCGATCCAGTGGGTCAGGATAGGTGTTACAATCCAGAAAGATAAGCGTACTGTCTCTTGAGTAAGTAAGCGTTATCTTGGACGAATCTCATTACCATAATTATTATCCAAGCAGTAATAACTGTAAAATCTTGTTACATTCATTGTCAACCTTTGAAATATTATGGACAAGTATTTTTCGTTATCGATTCTTGATGGAGTTGTACCATGGGCCACAGAAATTCAGAAATACTTATATTTTCATCACAAATGAAACTCATAGGACATGATTAAAAAATGATCTAGATAAATCAGACATAAAAATTTAAATCTCTCTGTACCTTCATTTTCTCGATGCATAATTATAACCGACGTTTGTTGCATTTTGTTTCCTCCTCCACCACCATGCCGATCGTCTAAGCGGTAGCACAATACCGAAAGATGTAGTACAATACTGAAAGTATGGGGCTCCTAGGGCGGGGATCGAACTCACTATTCTGTCGTAATTGGTCTAGCAAGACAAGCTTGCTAACCATTACGCCACAGCGAATTGCTGTTAAATAATTTTCAAAGCATAGCTTAGATGTGACACAAGGCCGAAAGTGTGGGACACCCAGTGAGGGATGAATTCACTACTCGGTCATAACAGATCTAGCGGGACAAGCTCACTAAGAATTACACCACGTCAGAGTATCCCCACCTCCATGTATTTGATTCCACAAATAAAAACATTTTTATTCTGACGAAGTCCTTCCGAAGTTCGAAATGCGTAACATTTAGCCATCCAATTACCCTAGACTACTAGTCTGATATATAGTGTTTATGTTTAACATCGAGAGTGTTTAACCTCGAAAAACATAAGGAAAATTAATTCATTTTAATAATATGTGGAAATATCCATTCTTTGCCTGAAGAACTTCGCGGGACCCGAAACCCGTGTTGCAAAATTATGGAAAATAAAGCATAATATGTTTTTTTTTAAAATCCACATTACAACCAAAAACGTTTGCTGTTTCTCTCTTCTTTTTAATATATATATATATATATATATTTATTAAAGACATTTTATTATGTTTAACGTTGTTATTTTATAGATACAAGTATTTAAGCAAATGCTCTGTTTATGATAAACAGTATTAAATAACATTTACCGGCCTGAATGTCCGAGAAATTTTCATAGAAAATATTCGTTCTTTGACAGGATTCGAACCTGCATCCTATACGGAACCGTCATATACGCTGACGTGCCTTACCGCTAGGCTACAAAGAAGCGTTCGGTAGACAAGGTCGAATTTACTGCTTATAAACTCCAATTTTCCATGAATCTCGTACATTCATAACTGCTCTGGCGTAGCGAATGTAAACAAATGACGTCATATATTAAGAAATGGACAAGGTCCGACAATTTATTTATTAAAGACATTTTATTATGTTTAACGTTGTACAAGTATTTAAGCAAATATAAACAGTATTAAATAACATTTACCGGCCTGAATTTAAAATTTTCATAGAAAATATTCGTTCTTTGACAGGATTCGAACCTGTCCTATACGGAACCGTCATATATATGACGTCATTTGTTTTACATTCGATACGCTCTGGCGTAGAGCAGTTAATTTTATAGATACAAGAATGTACGAGATTCATGGAAAATTGAGTTTTATAATACTGTTTATAAACAGAGCATTTGTTAAATATAATCTACCTGTCTTTAATAAATAAATTGTCACCTTGTCCATTTCTTAAATATGACGTCATTTGTTTACATTTGTAGCAGTTATGAATGTAGCGGTTTATAAGCGGCAAATTCGACATTTTTGTAGCGGCACGTATATGACGGTTCCGTATAGGATGCAGGTTCGAATCCTGTCAAAGAACGAATATTTTCTATGAAAATTTCTCGACATTCAGGCCGGTAAATGTTATTTAATACTGTTTATCATAAACAGAGCATTTGCTTAAATACTTGTATCTATAAAATAACAACGTTAAACATAATAAAATGTCTTTAATAAATAAATTGTCGGACCTTTGTCCATTTCTCCATTTATTATATATATATATATATATATATATTATACCAAAAAGATTTTTCTACCGTTGAGGGATAATATATATATTTATTAATACATCCTTAATAGGTCCGCTATATTACATTGAGCAATGTTTTACTAACACCAGCACTATATCATACCAGCGTATCATGCGACCTTTGAAGACCTAATTTAGAGTTAATTTGACTACGGTAACTGGATATAGAATCTGATCAACAGCTTATCCAGGGTCAGTAGTACATATCACAAATAGGATGCGACCCCCTTAAAATTAGCTTCAAAATTAGGTCTCCAAATGTCGAAGGATACGCGGGTATATACGGTATATTCATAGACCTACTAATCATAGCTGAGAACGATAAACGTATAAAGTAATCACCACAGAGATCCCCCCTGCTCTCCATTAGAATATCTGATGCTCAACTTCTCGAGAGCACCTCTCTGCGGCTGCTCGGTCTCACGTTGACTGCTGGCCTGAGATGGAACAAATACATCGAGTCAATTGCTTCGTCCACCGCAAGGAAAATTGGCTCCCTGCGCCGCGTCAGGAAATTTTTCTCCCCGGAATCGATCCTCTAGATCTACAAATCAACAATTCGCCCTTGCATGGAGTATTGCTGCCATATATGGCCTGGAGCTCCTTCTGTTTGCCTCGGGGTTCTCGATAAGCTCCAGAGGCGTATATGCAATATAATTGGCCCTGTTCTGGCATCTTGTCTACAGTCAGTCACTCTCTCACAGACGCGCCGTCGCCTCTCTCTGTCTTTTTTTTACAAATACTTTCATGGCAATTGCTCCGAGGAGTTGCATTCGCTGGTTCCCAGACTTCATGAGTTCAAGCGCCCTACGAGGCTGGCATCCCGCTCTCACCTTTCACTGTCGAAACTCCTAAATGTACTCCAATAGCTTCATGTCTCGCACCTCTCGCCTGTGGAACTCCCTTCCCTATTCCAGTTTCCCTGAGAGCTATAATCTCCAACTATTCAAATGTAATGTCAATCGACATCTCCAGTTGCCTTGATCTATCCAATATCCTTCTCCTCATCCTTTCCTCTATCACTCCTATTCTGATCTTGCTCCAAATCTTCTGTAACCCCTTGCGTCCTAGTGGCTTCCCGCCTTGCTTGGGGGGAAACGCTTAAAAAAAAAAAAAAAAAAAAAAAAGACGTTATTGTGAATCATTCATACAGGAAGTTAAATAGATTTTCTCTGATAAATCCTTCAATTTTTTTTTTTTACAACGAGGTTTTGTATGTGGTCTTTAATTTAGTCTTTAAATCCGAAACTCTTTTGAAATTTTGGAAGCACAAACATCTAAGGCATTGCAACACCAGTAACCACGTTATTCCCAAAATAAATATTTAAACAATACGCCTGTAACTTATGCATAAAAAAGTGTCTGCTAAAATCGTTTTTATGAATTTGTCTTCATTAATTTTGAACAGAGATGCCACGAGGTCAGTTTATTATCTCGACTAAAAATTATTAAATATTTATTAATAAAGAAATATATTATTTGAACGGTTCACGAGCAAAATGAACTGAAAACGTTGAAATACTAAGACTTTTGAATGAACGCAGATTTTAAAGTGAAGAATGCGAACCACATTTGTTTCTCTGATCATCAAATATTTGGTCTATTCGTGAAAAATACGATCCACTTAAACATAAAAGAAAGAATTGATTTGTTTTTCTTTTACGGCTTATCAACCCATTGTAGTTTATTTAAAGCCGAAACATATTTTGAATTGTAAGAATATTTTGTGCGAGTGAATATTTCATTAACAATATTTGAGAAAAACAATGATTTTTTCAGATATAAATCCGACTATTTAACCCATAACTAGAGGGGTAGAAGATGGATTCATACGTTCCCCGAATGAATGTAACGAAATTGACTGGAATTCGAACTCCAATTTCTCCTTCCGAGCCGTTATCCATTACCCCACGCGTACATCTAAACTTACATCACTTGGTATTCTCAAACGGTCACCCATTTAGACACCGACCAGTCTCGACGTTGCTTAATTTTATTGATCGTACAAGAACCCGTGTTTCAACGTGATATGGCCGTAAGCATAAATAGATAGATAAACAGGTAAATAGATATTCTACTAAATGTGCACATAAATAGATGTAAAAATACATATGTAGGTAAGTATAGGAAAATATGATATCTAAATTTATATATATCAGAACAATATTAAGAAAATGAATGACAAAGTGGAAAAAAATCTGTGTAACGTGTTTCGTGCTCTAGAAGAACTTCATCAGACTAAATAATATTTTTCTTGATGAAATTACATGTATGTAGGAAGTGGGTGTAGAAGCTATAAAACGCGAGCGTCAGTTAAAAAATTATGCCCCGCTGAAGATGTTGAAACACTGAAAATTTTAAAGATAAGTATGTTTACATCAGTGATGGGTTTCAAGGGGTTCATAATTGTTCACCACCTGTCACATGACTCAGGAGATTGTTCTTACCTGATAGCCCATAGAAACTTTAGCGTATGTGAAAAATAAATAATTAATAGGGGTAATAAACGAAATTTCTTATTTCTTACCAAGTATAAAATTTCAATGATTATGTATCTCATTACATAAAAGCAGTTATCATTTTTTAATATGTTTATTTGTTTGCTTTCACGCTAAATTAAATAAAAAGTGAGAAAAGTGGTTTTGTAAAAACACAAATACAAAAAGGTCTATATTGTGTTTTTTTTTATACAAAAACATAAAGAAACGTTTAAAATCATCAGAAAAATAAATTTCGCACTATGAAATATAATAATATAGATATATATATTTTTAATTTATGTAGCTTAATATATATTTAACATATTAATATTAATATATATTTTTAATATATTAATGTTAATAAATGCACACACACACATATATATTATATAATATTTTAAATGAACGTATCTCTGTCTCTTTCTCTCTCTCTCTATATATATATACACGTTCATTTAAAATATGTAATCTATATTTAAAATTTAATCGTTTTAAATATATCATGTATCTCATAAAATAAGTAATAATTTATATATATATATATATTTATGTGTGTGTATGTGTGAGTGTGTATGTGTGTGTGTGCGTCCATTGGATTCAGTTCTTAGACGTTGAACAATCTATGTTTAAAGGTTCACCGGAAATCAGGAACATTTTCGTAAATGAAGAGAAAATATTTTAAAAAAAATAATTAAAAAACCTTTAAATCGTCTTTAACGAAACTTTTATATATCTACATCTATATCTATATGCATCTATATCTATATACATATGTACAGTGGAAGGTCGATTTACAAATTGAATTCATTCCTGAAGGCTGTTCGTGAACCGAAAGTATTTTCACCATAGGAATCAATGTAAAATGTATTAATTCGTTGACGGGCGCCTGATGATTGCTTATTTGAACTTTTGCAATAGTACTTTGGGCACAAGTTCATAGAAAGAAGAAAAACGATGTATCATCAATAAAACTATTATTTAAATCCAACTCCAAATAAGGTAAACACAGTACTAAACAGATAAAATATAGAGGAAAACTTAATTTAAGTTTTACCTGTACGAAGGTGAGTTGATGGCGTAAGTAGAAGTTGTTGACGAAGGGAGAAGGGGAGATATAATTATTGTCTGGAAGGGGATACCCCTTCTTTCTGGGGTTTCTTGACTTTCGTCACCAGAGAGTTTTTTATTTGGAAAGATTGTTCGTGAACCGATTTGTTCGTGATCCGAGGCTCTACTGTATATATATGTATGTGTGTGTTTGTGTGTGTGTGCTTGTATAATTTATTCATACGTTAATAATGCTGTCAAATACGACGTGTAGTATGCTACTCATATATAATAATAAACAGTGACTGCTTCTGTAAGTTTCTTTGTTCGTAATTTCTGCTTACGCTGAAGCAACAGAAAAAATAAAATTAACAAATGAATCTTTACCTGATCCAAATATCTGGCTTGGATGTAAGCAAGCAAGTGACACTATGCAAGCGTCCTACTACTTGATCAACATAATACAATTAAGCTACAAGTACAGTCACGCATAGCGTACAGATAATATATTGATCCTAAAACAAAGGACTGAAAAATTCACTTTGATTTTATGCAAAAGAGACAAAATACTTTGATCCTAAGCAGAAATATCGATCCATACGTAAATAATCCCGTCACTTTTATCAGTGATTTTGCCTTGGATATCTCTAAGACCTTTGACGAGGTGTGGCGTAGGGGGTGTCCGCAAACACTCTTCAGTTGTTAAATAATTTGCATAATAATCAAGTCCTTGCCATATATAGTTTGGTATCCTCGCTGTTTTAGAGAAAGTCCAAAGACGGATATGCAATGTGACTGACTTGGGGTTTCGGCTCCAATCACTTTCTCATCGACGTAATGTGGTAAATCATATATTATTAAATTATTTTTTATAAAAATATTTTAGAATGTCGATTTACTTTATTAAAATATAAATTACATTAAGACTTTATTAAAATATAAATTACATTAAGACTTTATTAAAAATAATTAAAACAAAGTCTCTTTCATTTTGTTTTGCATTTTTCGATTTACTTTATTAAAAAATAATTAAAAACATGTGTTTAATTGAATTATTTTTTATATGTCAATTTACATCATTAAAAATAAATTTCTTTACTATTTACTTAATTAAAAATAATTAAAAACGAAAAACTGGTTCATATTTTACATAATGTCTTACTTGAAGAAAAATATTAACTAATTAAGATTTTAATCCTTAATAAATCACTTTTATTCGGTTATAAAAAAAGTTTTTCTGGTGCTGAGTTGTCTCGGTCCTGGGTTGTCGCGGCACTCAGTCGCCGGTGTTGAGTCGGTGGTGTTGAGTTGTCCTGTAGCCCAAATAAGAATGTACTTCCATAGAAAATCATAATAATACGATTCGGAGCTATAAGTTTCTATTTTTATTTTCAAAGTGTTATACTATAATACCTATTCTATTGTAATGGACTCTCCCACAGATAATAAGTAGTAGTAGGGCCTGAACCCGTTTAATCGGCTTCAATTTTTTTTTTTTGGCCGAGCCTACGGGCTGGCTAGTTTGGCTCAGTGGTGTTGAGCGAGTCCGTCGATATCGGACATTGAAGTACCAACCATCACAACTAGATTGATGCGTCATTAACTCTTATTTCCAAGTTCCTAACGTTTTGTACGTCGAACCTAATTTAGGACGACATTGAAATACAAGCCTCCACTGTGAAAACTACTCTACAACACAAAGCTATATATATTGCAGTCTATTTCAGGTAATTTTATATAAATATATTGAAGTTATGAAACCCACATAAAACCGGCCTTGTGCCATTCTTTTCCGTGGGTGACGGCATTCTTAGAAATTGTTGTGATGTGGTAATAGCATAATGGTATTTTCGATTGCTGATCTAGTGAATTCAATTCTCATTGGCTATCTTCTCTTGTTCAGCATCGGTAAGCAAGTTAGGCTCAAAAGCTACCTGTTAATGCAGTGAACATAACTATCACTGAATAACTACTATTTTGGCCTTGTGCCAGTTTTGATTAAGTGTATTAAATATCTACATTTGTAGATTACAGACTCAATTTAATTTCTATGAAATTCTGAATGACATGTCATCATTATTTACATTCGTACTATTGTCCTTATATTTTGTGTTATCATCACAACGTTTTGACTGTTGTGCCATCTTTTTTTGGCCGCTATATTCATCAGGGAAACCCACATAAAACCGGCCTTGTCCATCCGGCGTGGGTAAACTTTAGGGAATTTCAAATTGAACTATTTATTAAATCTCCGTAGTTTAGATAAGGGATCCAGTTCTAAATTCTCTGAAGTTTGCACGGAACAACATGCACATGAAGAAGGGGCCGGAAATTGTTGTGATGCACAACGGTATTTTCGATTGCTGATCTAGTGAATTCAATTCTCATTGGCTATCTTCTCTTGTTCAAACGATATAACAACAAAATATCTACATTTGGATTACAGACAATTTAATCGAAATTCTGAAACATAAGATTCGTACTATTGTCCTTTTTTTGCGTTCATCGTTTGTTTTGACTGTTGTGCAATCTAGCGAGCTAGTATCACAAATGCGCCCATTTATTAAATTCCGTTTACATTAGGTTCTCTGAAGTTTGCTTGAAATGTGACCTTGTGCCAACAAAGATGAAGACACTAAATAAGACTAAGTTTAACAGCAATCTACTTTCATAGATCAAACCGTGAATGAGAAAGCACTTCGTCCGGACATCAGCGTTTTAGCACCTACCATTGACACCTAAGGTTTGGGATGAGGTTTGCGAGAAAAGATTGTAATTCGGTTTGATCGACAGAGATGGCAGCGCTGCGGATTAACACTGTTCTGAGAAACCACGAACTTCGCCATCACATCCATCATCATGTGACCACGAAGAACCGAATTTACTCCATTGTCACTACAGTAACCACAGCGGCCAGTGCTACGACCACTAATAAAATCACCATCACAACCCAGCCAAGCACAAACACCCCACCACTAACAAAGCTGTTAAAACAGCTCTCTCAATGAAAAAATACATTGTCATTTAGAACAGCCTTTTTACCCGTCTGCGTTTTGATACATAATTACTTGAAAATGATTTTAAGGCAATTGTTCGTTTTTAGTCATCTGATAGATGCCGAGAACTAGAAAGCTAGGTTTACGGGTTTAATTTTATCTTCTGTAAAGCCGTTGAGACCTCGCATGTTGGTTAAAACAGTTCGTGCGCTCAAGCGATCTTTTCCTGGGGCAAAATTAATAGCTTTCGTAGACTAGTTCGATAGTGAAGTAAGTTCCATCCTCATGTCGTTTATGTGTCATGTTCTTTCAAGACGTAGGTGATCATGGCTCTCCGCAACTTCCTATCCTTTGTAGCGCTAAGCAATATTTGTCACTTTGTTATCCCTTTCTGTTCATTTTCTGCCGCCCATTTACACAATCGAGTTAGGTATGTTACTCGCTGTTTCCCTCCGTTTCACTTGCTTTCAATATGCCCCGGAAATTTCAACTTACGAGCCCCTTTTGCACATTGAGTAAAAGTGTCCTTTTCGTTCTTATTTTCCTTAAAACTTCCTCCGTCCATGGTATTCTCAGCAGTCTTCTGTAGAACCATATCTATGTTGTCTGAATTCTCATTTTCATCTGTGAGGACATTGTCCAGCATTCACTGCTTTATAGGATGATTGGTATTACATAAAATTTGAGCAGTCACTGCGGCCTTATACCAGACAATAATAAGATAATTCAATACCTGGTGTGGATTTTCATGTGGATTCACTTGGTGAAAACAATTGGTTTTTATTCAAATAGGTCAGCTGCTAAGAAAGTTGGTTCACCGTGTCCTGCTAAACAATTTTTCTTACCAGCAGTCTTAAATATCTATAAGTCTACCATTCGTCCATGCTTAGAATATTGCTGCCACATATGGTCCGGTGTTACTGCTATCCTGGTGCTACTGCTATATTGTCGCTATTCTATATTTTTACTTTCGCGCATGCGCGTTGTTTGTTTTTGATATTGTCGACTGCACAGTATAGTAAATTCAGTTGGGCACCATCTGTGAGAAAAAAAGAGCACCATGACGCTATTCACTCCGCAAAAAATTTGGAAACGGCATGCTCTACTGCTTGACATTCATGAACACTTCACAGTGTTTTGGTGTCAATCTAAGGACAGTTCAGAGGATTCTGAAAGTTCGATGAGCCTAATGGCGATTACGAAGGTACGGTAGCTCGGGAAACATACTTTAATCGTTCTGATAAGAAAAAAACTCTCGAATTTGTTGGCGAGGGCCACAAATTCGACACGGAGGCCTCCATCAAGTGCCTTGAAAAGGTAGTGCTGCCCTGGATCAAGAGGGTGGCTGCTGGAAAAAGGACTCTGCACCATGCCACAAAAGCAGGAGAACCCAGTCATCTGCGACCACATCACCTAAATCCTCAGACTGTAACACCCTTGATTATTTTGTGTAGAGCGTCGTTGAACGAGAGACCAACAAAACTCTCTATAACACCAAATATGAACTGAAGGCAAGGATTATGGCAGCATTCACCAACTTAAACAAGAAGGCCGCTCAGAAGAGAGATTCTGAAGTCGTCTGGAGGCCATAGTTGAAGTCAATGCCGATTTTAATGAATACATTTATTCTTTAGCATTTCAAGATATTTTTGTGTAATTTTAGTAAATACATCTGTTGAAATGAGATGTCAGTTTTATTTTCATTTTTGTGTAATTTAGATGACAATTTATCCATCGCACCCTGTATATCTAGAAACCCTTGATAAAATCCAAAGAAGAATCAGCAATATTATTGGTCCTGATCTGGCGTCTCGGCTTCAGTAACTTTCTATCGCCGTAAAGTCGCCTTCCTCTGTCTTTTCTATAAACAATTTTATGGTAATTGTTCAGATGAGCTCTTCGCTGTGGTACCTAGACTCTTTGCATTTAAGCGCAGTACTAGACTGGTGACTAGGTCTCATCGATATTCATTTCAGTCTTCTAGATGTAACCGTAAGTTCTATGCTAACAGTTTCTTTTCTCGCACTTTTCGCTTGTGGAACGTCCTTTCGGTTTCATACTTTCCAGTCAACTTTAATCATCAAAAATATAAATACAATGCCAATCGCTATCTACTGTATAGCTGTTTACTCTTCTTCTGTACTAGCTTCTTAGTAACGGCGATTTTCTAAGCGTAGCTTAGATGTGGCACAAGGCATCTCACCTTAGTAATGATTTTGTTTTCTAATTCTTCCACACACAGTAACCCCTGTAACTTAGTAGCTTTAATGTCTTGCTTGGGGTGAACTTGATTAAAAAAAAAAATTAAAAAAATAGTTCGGACCATTTTCATTTTTTCCCCTTTTCTTTTCATCCTATACTCTTATATACAATTGAGTATTTTTAGAGAATAACTCTAGATAATATTATAATGCAATTAGTGACAAGTGTTCATTAATTAATTACTTGAACTCAGATGATTTAATGCGAAGTCGATTTCTCAGAGGGACATAGACTGACATTTCCCAAAAAAAAAAAAAAAAAAAAAAAAAAAAAAGAACCCCACACAACCCACCCTCGGAGTTAGATATTATACTTTCTATAAAACTAGTGATATATCACTGTATTTGCTTGTGGAGGTTGCTGCTCAGGTACACGTGTCCTTTAAAGAACAAGAAGTATAGATTTTCTTCGGATTTCATTAATAGTCTTTTACTAGTTTTTTTGTTCATGTATTTCTGCTATTTGTTTACACCTAATAGTAATAGCGAATATAATAGTTTTAAAAGATGCGAACTTTTATATGATTAATTTTATGAATTTTTATGATTTTTTTTGGAGAATTTTTATCGTAACTCTCCGACTATTTTACATTCTACAATCATTATGTAGGCAACAGGAATAAAACAAAAAACAAAAAAAGGAAGTATTCTCCGGCATGATATGATTTTGTAACCGAAAGATTACGTCATCTAACCGATTTGGCTGCAATGGTCTCTCAAAAGGTAATTTAAAAGTTTACACTTATAGTTACAGTCCTTCATCTCCTATTTTCTAAACGGCATATTGTTTGTTTACGGTTATAGATTGAAAGATGTAAATTTTGACGGCATTATAAAAATGCTATTTTTATTATTTGTAAAAAGGTGTTAAATATCTATATATAATCGTCTATGTTGTTTTTTTTTATATAGACTGTAACTTCGGTTCTCGAACGTCTCACATGTCGAAGAAATCAGTTTTCGAATAGAAAATTTGAAATGAAAATGCCTCGGTTATCAGAACAAAATTTCGGTTCTCGAACAACATTACTGAACCGAGTTAAACCGAACGGAATAATTTCTGAGTCGACCGACGTGTTGTATACTTTCGTGTGTTGTGTTGTGCATTTTTTCCTCAATTTTATTGTACTGTGACATTTTTTTCTTAACATTGATTCCTATTGGAAAAATAGTTTCCATTTACGAGCATTTCGGGTTAAGAACGGCCTTCAGGAACGAATTAAATTCGTGAACCGAGGTTCCTCTGTACACATTTTTGAGAAACGTTTAGTCATCTGAAAGTCAGAGAGTTTGTGTTAAATTTTGTGCATTTTATGGTATTTTAGGCTCAAGTGGTGAACCGCCATAAGTGTTTCGGATTTATTTTTTTTGAAGACATGGAAAGGTTTTATATATACAGTGTAACCCGGATATAAGAGACCCGGATATAAGAGAAACCCGGAAATAAGAGAGATTTTCTCTGGTCCCAAATTAGAGCCTGTGTTAATGTATATAAAATAGACCAAACCCGGATATAAGAGAAACCCGGATATAAGAAATTTCTTCTCCGGTCCCGACAACTCTCTTATATCCGGGTTACTATATATATATATATATATATATATATATATATATATATATATATATATATATATATATATATATATATATATATATATATATATATATATATAACGAGAAACAACTTTCTTACCTATGTCAAATTTTAGATGGAGCCGATATCATGGTCACTTTTTCGATAAAAATGCAACGCTATTAGCGAATTGCGGTAGAAAAGAATAGGCAGGAGACAAGGATGTGCCTTTGATGAAAACGGACCGAATATAGCAGCCGCATTTCAAAGGACGGACCAACCGTAGGTCATAAATCGGACCTGACAGATACAAGGCATATTCCTACACCAGAAAATTTCACACCAAGAACATACAAGTGAACTTTATAACACAAAACCCCTTCAAGATATTCTGTTTGTGTAAACTGTAAAGAACAGAATTGGGTGCTACTTGAAAAATTTCTGCTTTGTGCCACTTCGTTATTCCTTTCTCCAAGTTTCTCTTGTTTTCTGTATTTTTTATGGGATTAATTTTTGTGTATGAATCCGTTTCTTATCAAATTGTGACATATTTTTTGTATGTGAATCCGTTTCGTATCTAACAAATACTATCACATTTTTTCTTGTTTCTATGGGTAATCTATTTTTTTTGTTACCTCAGGAAAGTGTTATCCTACCCAAAGAGGCGTACAAAAGGAAAATTTTTTTGAAACCCTTGTTTTGTGCTTTTCGAATTTATAAATTGTAAATAAATGTGTTGTTTGAAATTTTACGCAGTGGTCGTCTTGTTTCTTAAGTTGTGCCTATTTCCGAAAGTTGCTGTTTCTACCAACAAAGTTTTATGTCTGGCATAAGAATTTGCAGCTGGTAGAAAAGTAAAATTTTATATAATTTTCATGGGGTCGTAGATCTTATCTGAACGAAACCAGCTTTGCTTTAGCGTAAAGTCATGTTAATGGAGCACTTAGCGAAGAACGAATTTACGAGCAATGTCTTGCGAGATTATCTCGTTGTTAGTCGTTGAAGATAATTTATTCAATAGTCTTAACCTTGTCTGGCACAAGGCAAACAATTTTGAGAAACCTAGTAATGATTGAACTCATTTCACAGTATTAATGGTTGCTAGACTAGCTCTTTTACTGCACATCGAGGAGCCCTTCTAAGAATTATATAGATTTTTATTAGGATACTTCCCTTGGCGTTGTGGTTAACAAGCTAGTCTCAAAGATAATTACTTCTATAGTGATTTCGATAAGTATAAGCTTAATATTGTCTGGCACAAGGCCACTAATATTAAGCACCTAGTATTGTTTAAACTACCTACAGGGTATGGTATTTACTAAGTATGGTTTAGTATAGTATGTTACAAGGCCAGATAAAGTTAAGTGGGAGTAGGGAGTTTATTTGCGCCAATTTTCCAAATGTGAAAGGCATATCTATTTTAAAAATCAATATTTAAAAACCTGACTTTTACCTGGTCTCAAACACCTGTCAAAGGGCGAATGAACCTTCTTGCAGGGCCAATCGCCATCTAGCACAATATTATATTGGGCTCCGTAGCTATCTATGCCTCCATTGCAGTGATGACACGGCAACACTAAGCAAAGGGTTTCCTAGACTGAAGTCAATGACCAAGGTGTGTATGTGGGGGGGTGTCTCTAGATGGAATCAACAGCCATATGCTCGTGACCAAGGCAAGCCATCAAGTTGGAAACTATCGATTTCGATTTGACTTGGGCTCCGACAGGTCTGTTTGCCTGAGACATACCATGCATAAATGATTACCTCTTCGGCTTTCAATTCAGATATTTGGTAGGATCACAGCTGATCATCTGGTCAGGTGCTCAGCTGCGCATCGACTCTAAAACCGCATCCGGTCATGGGACTGATGATGGTAAGATGATGAAACACTGGCCACTAAACACCAACAAAGGAATACACAATTACTTCAGCCATCAGTCATGCCAAGTAGATGAGGTAATATAATTTTTTTTTTGGAAAGGTGCCTTCTCCCGCGAGAATATATTTTTAACCAGTGTTCTACATGTGTTTGCTAGCTGTTCGAATTTAGATAAAGGTCAAATGATTTTTAGAATTTCGAAGGAATTTTCAAGTTATTTATTGTTACCTCGAATATTGGGCGCAAGTCTGTCTTCCTGTACTAATTGCAAACTAATCTAGCTATCTAATGAGACTGGTTACTGATGGTGCAGAAAGTGTAATCGGCGATCCGGGTTCAAATTCCGTCATTGTCTTTGCATTCAATTTCGCAAGTGTTCATGTGAAATATATGAACCCATCTCTTCTACGAGCTACAGTTTAAATAGTAAGGTTAAATGAGCTTTCTAGACTTTTTTTTACATTGAGGGTCACTCTCTACAAGGCCTGGGGGCCACTCGAGGTAGAGGGTTACGTTAGGAGGCCATTTGTGTGTATATGTGAGGGAGATAACGATTAACACTAGCCTTGAATAGGTTAAGATTGTAGTGATTGGGGAAACATCCTGCAGGGAGTCGATTACACAGGGCGAAGATAAAATAAAGGGTGTTTGATGATAAAACAGGTTTTGGAAGTAACTCAAAATCAGCCTATTAATATTTGCAATTGTTTATTACCAGAAGCCTTCACGAAATCCAACTTAGTTTTAAACGAAGTACTTATTTTGTTAGCTTTTAATTCTCTTAGAACTTTTGCCAATCACCTAGGTCAAATGATTACGAGAAAGCTGATGACTTTTCAGAAAGTTCAAGAGGAACTCGTTATTTCCTGTTCCATATATTAAAAAAAAAACAAACAACCAAAAAAACAAGCAGTTTTTCGTCTACGTATGCGACATCAATGTAATAATCAATTTCTTCACTAATGAATTAATTTTCAAAATAAAAAAAAATAGTGTAAAATTTATGTTCGTGCACAGCTCGGATGATGGAAAAAACTCACGTCGAAAAGTTAAGAAAATCCGAAAAAGTCACGTATATGAATCAATTAGGTTCAATCAATAACAATATGCACAATTCTTTTCTAAGCGAAATGCTCATCTATAAAAATGTTGATATTGTGAGACACCATTTTTACACACCACTGGCACGAATAAAGTAAAGAACTAATATTACAGATTCTTATAATTTTCCTATAGAAATAAAAATCGAATTTGAGCGTATATTTAAAGAAAAGAAAATTAGTTCTATATTTATTTATTTCGACTTTATGGAACAAAAAAAGCAAAGATTTACATGAAAACAATGAATTATATTTGCGTAGTTTATATGCCAAGATCTTTCAAGACATGGGCAACCATGGCCCTTCACAATTTATTTTTCACAACTAGCATTTTTTTTAAATGTTTTGAGTAACTTTTAATAAGTTATCATCTTTCTATTTCCTTGTCACGTAAATATTAGATTGAATCATAACTAATTTCCGCCTTTTCTTTATCTGCTTTCTTAGTTTTGAAAAAAAGAAAAAAATTACAATTGCATTTAAGTGAACTATATATTTACTGTTATTTCCAGTGACTTGTTTGGCAGTTCTTCGATACCATTTGATTAAAATCCTGCATGTTTTGACGTGAAAAGTCAGTTGGCGAACTCTTGAATCTGCTTTTCACTGGATAAAGTTTTCCTCATCAAAGCGATAATAATCGGCTGATGAAAGGTCAGATGAATTTGGCAGATAGGGTAGAACAGACCAGCCGAGTTCCATAATTTTTCCGGTGTTAATTATATGTGGCCTTGCGTTTACATGGAGGATAAAAACTTTTTTTTCTTTTATCCACTGTTTACGCTGCCAATGCAGTGCAAAAACTAAGGCGTGTTAGTATACTCTTTTATTGTTAAGGATGACACATTACAACTGGTTTCCCATAACGGAAATTACTAATAACTCAACCTAATAGAAAAGCAGAATCTAAGATGCCTTTCATGGCTTAGGGCAAATTTTCAAAATATTACAAATGAAGAAAATGTTTTCTCTCTCACCGTTACCGATCATCTTAAGATAATTGCCTTAGTAGAATGATTATTATTAGACCATCGTATGGGACGCGGGCTATGGAGGTGTGACCTAGAGGTGCTGGTAAGGAATTCTCGTCTTTTGGTAGAGGGTTGAGCACAAAAGAGAACAGTTTGAAGATTGTTAACTTCATAAAATATGAATCAAACTGGTTAACCTCATTAAATAAACAAATCCCATAATGCAATTCGATAGCAAATCCCGACACCCATTGCAATAATGGCGGGTGACTGGTTAATTTGGATCCGCTCTGCGTGAATGATAATGATTCCTCACTCAGAACTCAACATCTCTAATCATAAAACAACGTTAACTAAGACACGTGATATGGTGACTTTATGGTTAGAGCAACTGAATGCGGCTTATGGGTAGAGAGTTCAATCCTCCATGTTGGATGGTCGGCTATTTTAGAGCTACTGATTAAATTCAAAAGGCATACGGCCATGTCATGTTGAAACTTCGGTTCTCGTCCGATAACCAAACTTAAGCAACGTCAAGCCTGGTCAGTACCTAGATGGGTGACCGCCTGGGAATACCCGGGGTTTAGATGTGAGGGTGGGTTAATTTATAACGGTTCGTAATCAGAAAACGGATAGCAAAATTCTAATTCTAATTGGGTTCGTTAAACTCACTTACACGCAAATACGATTGGGCGATCATGAGTCGGAAAGAAACATGATCACCCAAGCGTGCTTCAGAGGCCTTTACCAACATGCATTGGACCGCGCGGGTGAGTAATGTCCCATTCCTGCAACGGCCTGCAACCAACATAGAAACTTCACAGGTTGGGAAGAGAGAGACATTATCAAAATCAAAGCAACTCCATTTTTCGTGTTTAGACGTGTTTTCGCTAAAAAGATAACGAGCAAATAGTCATTATTCGCATCCAATTTGTAATGATAATTATCGGAGAGAGGACGTTTTAGATAGAATGTGAACATAAGACTCAACAGTGTATGATAAGAGTCATTTTCACATCTCAAGTGATTTTTTTCAGATCATTTGTCATTATATCTTGTGCGGGCTTTATATATAGGTCACTTGTGGATTATGGAATGTGGGGGAAGGAGAAAATCACCCCTTCTCAGTACTTTTTTTTGTTTAGGGCCAATGTTTTAGGTTATTTCTATTTCTGACCTTTACTTTTCTTAATTATTTAGCCTATCCATTTTATTTTATTTGTTCATTTATTTTAAATTGATTATTTAATTAATTTATTTATTGCACATTTTCTTCTTTAGGTTATGGGATATTATAGAGTCTTTTGGGTAGTAATATGTTTGGAGGTAGCGTTGTAGGAATTTATTTTTGTTCTTGAATTCCGAAATGAGCTCTGATCCTTTGTTCAAAGTAGAATGCAATAGTGTTATAAAAACCACGGAGAATTCCAGTAAGATATCTTTAATCATTTTTAAGATACAACGGTACAAATCTTAATCTAACAATTGGATAATTTTGCTATTACACTATTTGGACAATTTTGCTGTTACACACACTCTGTGTGTGTGTGTGTGTGTGTGTGTGTGTGTGTGTGTGTGTGTGTGTGTGTATGTATATATATATATATATATATATAGTTAGTTTATGCAAACTTAGATAATCCGTATGGGTAGTTCAACGCCCGGATTATCTAAATTATTATTTTTTCTCTAACGTAGAGTCAAAAACATATTTTTATTATGAGAGAAAAAGGAAAAACTAACGTTTTTTGTTTTTAAGAGCGGAGATCAAAAATAGAATTTATTTAATTTTTCCTGATATTTGACTTGGTAGACTCGGCTTAGGAGAAGTAAAAAGGTCAGGTTTTTTGCCTTGTCTAATTAAGAATCGTGTAAAATTGCAACCGAATCTATGAGGTAATACCAAACATGATCATGAAAAAAAATTAACGTAGCAACTAGTTTTCACAGATATGTATGTATGTGTGTGTGTGTGTGTGTGTGTGTGTGTGTGTGTG
>CAHIKZ030005166.1:860000-912500 GCA_903632075.3 Acanthosepion pharaonis | reverse complement strand
TAAAAAAATAAAAACTAACAAATCTCACAAGAAAATTAAATTCCGTCATTAATTGACCCTTAAGGAATTGATATGCTGTTTAACAAAGCAAACCAAAACTTTAAAATTTGAGAGAGCTATAATTTTCCTTTCTATTTTTCTTTATTACATAATGTGTGTCCCCCCAAAAATACTTACTTTTAGACCCTGTCGTCAGTTTGAATATTTATAAAGATGCATTTAATTTCAATTAATATTTATTTTAAACCGTTAATGTTCTTTGTAAGTCAGTAAACATTAATATTTCTTAATTTTAAATATTAATCTTGTTTGCATGTCAACAGACACTGCATTTATTGTCATTTAAAGACTGAGTACATTTTTTGGGGACACCCTGTTGTAAATCAATTTTTCAACTTTATAGATTGGGCACGTGATATTTCATTTTTATTATTTCTTTCACTTTTGATATCCTTGAATTTTGCAAGGCTTCAAATATTGTAATTTAATTTTTATTTTCTATGAATAAATAAATAAAGAGTATGTAAAAAAGTATACAAACATTTTCACCTCACATCTCACTAAATATTATTTTTCTTCTACAGGGGGAATAAATAGCAGAAAGGAAACAAAGATTCAAATAAAAGATTCACCCAAAATAATACTAGAAGTGTTAGAAGCTATTTGAACTTAAAAGACGATTTCGAAAGAGTTTCAAACAAGTCCACCAACGCGGTTCGCCATTGCTTGAATTATCGTATTTGACGGCATATAAGACGCACATTGTTTTTACTAAAAATATATTTTAGAATTCCCCTGCGTCTTATATGCCATATGTAGGTTTAAAATTCGCGATAGTCGGCCGAAATTAGCTACCTGGCAACTCCTACTAGCTTAGACTTTAGAGTAACTTTTATATACCTATTGTCATGTAAATGGCTATTATGCAGATTAAAAGTGTTATCATTGATAATATTCATTATATTAATTTCAACACGTTTTATATTAGTACTTTGTTTCACTAAAATTATATGCAATAAATTCAAATTATATATTTGTAAAATACATTTGCTTCAATAATATTTTTCTTGCGGTAACTTCCGGTTGAATTGTAATAAATACAATCTAATTTTTATATCCTAATTATTCAATAAGACGTTTACAAGACGCAGGTTGTACAGATCAGATAAAGGAAAATTTTTGACTGAATTTTAATGGTAACTGTACTTTTTGCTCAATTGTAATAATTGCTTGATTTTTCTTTTCTTTTCTTATCTTTGGATATAATAAAGTTTTTATGGGATCGTGTTTTTTTTCCTATTATTTTCCTTTAATTGTAATCATGGCTTGTTAAACCAAAATAATACCTCATAAATATAGCCTAGGCTGTATCATTTGCTAATAATTTTACTAATTAGTATTTTTTTTCTTGATTTGCCCTGCTGAAATTGATGTGCGTCTTATACACCCGAGCGTCTTATATGCCGTCAAATACGGTAGATATAAGTTTCGAGTGGAAGAGACTGTTCAATACTCACTTCATTCATCAGACCTCACATCAATGAATGTTTTTTCATAGGGAGATATAAAAGATAATGTTTATCGAACAAAACTGGCAACAATCGAAAGGGATGAATGCTGCCGCCTAAATCTCAAAGTACTGCAAAATGGAACTCGAGAGAACTACGTTGTCGCCATTAGTACCTCGGCCATAACGGCTATCAGTTTGAACACGTGCGAGATCCCAAAATAATTACATATCTGCCCTCTTTATTCTGAATTATAAATTTTTGATGTAGTTGAATTGTCACCGTTTTAATAATAATAATTCAGGTACTACTTAAGACGATTTTACACTGCATCGATATTATGGACAGGATACCACATCTTCTAAATCGATAAAAATTTAATATTTTTCGATTTTGACAAATATTGTGTCTTAAAGAAGGTCTATTGAATGCTTATCTACAAAAATTATTCCTCGAAATAATTTCCATATTTTTACGAGTGGACCAGTCTATTTAAGTAGTTCGAAAATTGAATGTGTTTATATATTTTTGAGAGATATTTCTTTCTTTATATATATATATATATATATATATATATATATATATATATATACGTCAGGAAAACACAACAATTCGCATGGAAAGGTCAGAGTTTTCGTTAAATTTTGTCTTGTATTATATATATATAAGGCTTGATAAGACACCGAGGGTGTTGAAACACAATGGCTATTTTTGTAGTGATTTTATAACATACTTATGTTATAATTTTTTTATAAATAATAATTATATATATATATATAATATAATATAAAACAGGACAATGAGATCAACACCGAGCAACGACAGTCTGTTTTATGGTTGAAAGCAATTTTAAAGCCATGTGTGTTGTGTTTTGGCTAGACTATATATATATGCTGGTCAATAGTGCATTATGGGTAACAATGTCTGTGGCATTATCCTAACGGTTATTGGTTAAGTGGTAAGGGTTATGTTTCAAATTATCCTAGAGCCTATTGAATAGGAATAATTGTGGATCCGAATGAAGTAATTTGTACCTATTTTACAGTGTTATTTGTTAACTTTTTATTCATTATTTATTATTGATAACGTAATTATTCGTTGTTCTTTATTATTATTTCATTTATTTGTATTTATTCGTACATTCGTAGTTTGTTAATTTGTTTATTATTTAATTTCTTTATTCATTTATTTAAATTTTTTGTTTATCTTATTTTTTCTGATGTTTTTTATCTTATTTAACTGAAAGTATTGGCTTTGCTTAAAATGTTACATTATCTAAGTTGCGTATTATAAATACAATGTAGAGATGTAGTTGATATATATTTTAATAATCTTAGATTTTTGCAAAAAAAAAAAAAAAAATCTCGCAAAGTACTCAAGCTATGACTAATTCCGATAAAGCTTTTTTCTGGTCTGTTCGATAATTGATATTACTTATAATTAAAATTATATTATTTAATGTGGAGAACCTCAAAATAGCTAGGCTATATAATAAACAAAAACTGATGACTATTTCTGTTTATTTAACAGAACACCAATTTAATTCGAATGCAGTCAGTCAGTTATACGTGAGAATGATACACGTTTAGGCGATTTTTCCTGCAGTAGGTTGCCATTTCTTTCTGCGGTAGACCAGTTGCTATCCAGGGTTATAGAACCCGATCTGTCCTGCTATTTACCTATAGCTGGGGGAGAAGAAGAGGATTCATACCTTTCCCAAGTGAATGTAATGGAGTAATTACCGATTCCTCAAATCCGGGCCGCTATCCATTATTACACCGTGCCTCCAAGGTAATTTTAACGCGAGCGTTTGGATTAGAATTTCATTTTGTTGATGAACTTGATAAGATTATTTTACTACTCATTGCTACTATTATATTTTGGGCAAACTTTGATTTAGAAGTATTTCATTTTATTCAATTAAGTGTTTTAACAATATTTAAAAAAATATATATTTTCCGAAAGTTGTATAAATCGGCACGGTGGAACAAAAAATAAAAAGTAACAAAACAATTCTCATAAAGTTTCGTCTGCTTCACACACACACACACACACACACACACACACACACACACACACACACACATTAATCATAACTGTCGCTCAACTTTCTGATTTCTAGAAACGCTCTCTCTCCTTATATATATATATATATATATATATATAGAGAGAGGGAGAGAGAGAGAGAATTTTTTTTTCTCTTATTCATTAATCTACGAATGAGTATCACGCCGTAGAGTAAATGTTATTTAGTCAAACAGACTATTACTATTTCGTATAATTCTCTGTAGGTATCCCACACTAGTTGCCCTGTGCCAAACTTTCTAAATTTAGTAAATACTCTTAGGAATATGCGAATGAAAGCGGTATTAAAAAGCCATCATATCTGCCATGACTTTTGGCATTTCCATACACTGATGGCATATGCCTGGTTATCATTTTTATTTGCTTCATGTCAGGTTCATAGCTCATAATACATTTATTGGCGAAAATGAGATAGTTAAAAATAATTAACCCCAATTTTGTGAAATGCTGGGAATTTTGAATTTATTCAAAATAGGTACTTTACAGGTGTGCGGCAAAATTTCGATTTTGTAATATATATTTCATGGTTTCAAAAGATATTTAAAAATAAACTTCTCGGAATATAAGAAATCTTTTTTAGTAAAAAGTTGTAGATTATATTGCTAGCTGAGATGTTTCAAGTATTATCCTTGATTTCGGACAAACGACATTCTCTTCGTAAAAGAAATGGTTTCATTCCACTTATTTTAACGGATTTAAAGAATATTTAACGAAAAAATATTTCCCTTTTTAATTTTAGGAAAATTTAGGCAAGACAAAACGATATGTAGTCACGTGGCCTCTGATTGATTCTCCAAATTAGTTATCTGAATGTTCATTCCTGAGAACCAAGACTGATTTGTTTGTTCTTTTTGTAATTTTTGTTTCTTTTGTTTGTTTTTTCTTTTCTTTTTAATACGAGTAGATAGAGTCTCCTATCGCTCAGGCCATACTCCTCCCGCTTCTGTTGAACAGGAGTAGAGGCTCATACCTTGTTTCCTGTTTAGGAAATGGTTAGATTAGTTAAATGTAACCGCCACTTCTACTCCAACAGGTTCTTTTCTTGTACTTTGCGCCCGTGGGACTCTCTTCCGTTTCCTTGCTTCCCTGATAGCTACAATCTTCAAAAATTTAAATGTAACGTCAATCGTCTTCTTCTATCTTCTTTATCCAGTCTTTTCTCTTACCTTCTCTCTCTGTAACACCCTGCGTACTAGTGGCATCCCCGCCTTGCATGGGGTGAAATGATTAAAAAAAAAAAATTAAATTGTGGCTATCTTGAAGTCATGTATGTAAGAATCATTTTTTTTACTTTAAAAAACTACGTTACTCATTAACATGTTTAAAAAGAATTTGGAATAATACAATTACTACTACTAAAATAATAATAATAATAATAATAATAATGTATTATTATAAGTGCAAAATCGGCTTTGTTAATAGACCCCCCCAAAAAAAAAAAAAAAAATGAAAAAGTTAGAAAGGATTCCCCCAATATATCAACTTCTACGGTAAGATACCTTCTTATTCTGTTTAACTTTCTTCTACACCCCGACCTGAACGAAAATCGATTCATCGTGTAATTTTCTCCCAAAACCTAATCAATTATTGGAGTAATTTCATCAGTAGAAAAAAAAATCAAACAGTAAAAACAAAAAGACAAACGACTGAAAGAGAGAGGGACCGAAATTAGTCTTAGAAGTATCAATAAAGTTAAAAGTTAAATTTAGATTACAATTTCAACGGACTTCCGTTTGCCAAGAAAATGTCTCCATGTGTCTCTTTGTCTGAAACCTCCTCCACCATCAAGTCCACTTTTGGCTTGCATTAAATTGGCCCGTGGTCAATTTTTTTTATTTTTTTTAAAAGGAAGTCAACATCGAGAGTGAGTGTGAAGGGAAGTTGGAATGGGTAACCCTTGGTCAATAGTAATCAGCATCTGTGAACAAGTAAAGCGAAATATTAGGAAATCCATGAAAAAAAAAGAAATATATTAAAATAGATAAATATATACATCCATTATTTTAGCAGCTACAATAAAAAGTACCTTAATTTTCGGTGTATAAGACGCAATTTTTACCTCAAAATTTGCTTTCGTACTATACATCAAAGTTATGAATAATAATAATTATATATATATATATTCCAGTCGAATCCATTACATTCACTTACGTACTAATACCCTTGGGAAAGGTATGAATTCTCTTCTTCTCTCCCCCAGCTATGGGTAAATAGCAAGACAGACTGGGTTCTCGAGCCTTGGATGGCAACTGGTCTACCGCAGAAAAAATGGCAAACTACTGCGGGAAAAAATCTGCCTCGTCAGTCATGCATCGAAAGATACATGATCGCCTAAGCGTTTATCACGCATGGCACATAACTGACTGTTAATATATAAATATATATATAATGTATGTATGTACTGGCTGGTTAAACGTTTCAGTGCACATTCGTCTGCCAGGGCAGCTAGCAAATTCATATTACAGACACATACTCAACCAACCGTGGTTTATACTACAACTATGTTAAGTGGAACATAGTTACATTTTTGGGGGTACAGAGCACATAATGCAGCGTTATCAAATTTTGAACAAGGCCACAAGGCCGGTATGCTGAAACCATATATATATATATATATATATATATATATAATTTATTTTAAGATATTAAAACAAAAACATGTTAAAATGTTAAAAATCGCTACACAAATGTGATCGTGTTTCAACGCATATCAATGCGTCTCCTCAGGCGATTGAAATTACTGGCGAGTGAACGATTAATTAAATTTCAAAAGCGAAAAACCATCTTTTTTCGAGAAAAAATAAGCGTGATTAACCAATCAAATATGAGTTCGTTAAATTCAAACTAAGCGAAAAAGAAATTTTTTAGAAATGGTTCATGACAGGAGTTGTCTGCGAACAGATCCCAGACATCAGATTAAAGACTCATACAGATGGTTACGTTATTTCGTAAAGTGTATACAAGTCAGACAATCAACTTTCCCAAGAAATAAAAGCGGAGTGAGTAGAGAGGTAATTAACATAGTACTAACTCGTTATATGCTTTGTGAGTTTTCCACATAAAATTTTTGTAGTTGATAAATAAGAGGCTCTTTAAGAAACTAGTGAATAATTTTGCTCTTCTCTGTATTGAGTCCTCTTAAATTGAATGTTACGAACGGTAGAATTGTACTCTATTCGTTTTCATCTTACCTATATATATATATATATATATATATATATATATATATATATAGAAATTGTTGAGTATTCTTAGTAGGTAAATAAATTAAATTTCGTCCCAGAAATTGTATCATAATATTTAGTAAGTCTATGCTAAATTCATATTCGTATTTCTTTTGTCAGGAAGAAGTTCAACTAAGACGGCTTCTTCCTCAGAACTGTCACTTTGTGGAACAGAGTCCCGAGAGCATACTTCCCCGACCAATACAATATTAATGTTTTCAAATCTAGGGTCAACTGACATCTATCCTACATATCATCATAATATGAACCTCTTCCTCCAACCTTTACACCCTTAAAAAATCTCATTTACTAAATTTCTACCATGAGTGACTATTGAATAGTAAAAAAAAAAAAAAAAAAAAGTTTAATTTAATATTTACAGGCTGGATCAATAAGATTTTGGATTATGATTTCCGAACATTATTTTATCCGGGATAAAGGATTCTTCTTCTTCTTCTTCTTCTTCTTCTTCTTCTTCTTGCCGTGTTCACTAAATAGATGTAGGCAACCATGGCTCTACACAATTTCTTGTCCTTTGTAGCTCTTAACAAATTTTGTCTTTTTTATCTTATTTCTATCAAACCTTGTTCCGCAAGCCATTTACTCAAGTTCACTAAGTATGTTCCCTCTGTTCTTCCTACCATCAATTTGTCTTCTGAGTATCAGATTTTCCAAGTCCTCTTTCTTCATTATGTGTCCCAGAAACTTAAACTGTGCCTTCCTGATGTTAAATATAAATTCCCTTTTTGTTTCCATTTCCTTCAAACTTTGTCGGTATCCTCAGCATCCTTCTATAGAACGACATTTCCGTTGCTTCAAGTCTCTTCATCTTTGGGAAGATTGTCCAGCATTCACTGCCACATGACAGATATCACGTAACAGTTCAGTACTCTTTTCTTTGTTTCCAACGAAGTTTTTCTGTCTCTTAATACTTTGCTTAGCTTTAGGAATACATTTTTGGCTATCCCAATGCGTCTTTAGATTTTAGTGTCGCACTTTCCATTCTATGTTAGAACACATCCGAGATATTCAAATTTTTCTACTTGTTTTATTTTGGTATGTCCGATTTGTAATTTACATTTTAGGCTCATCCTTTTGCTAACAAATTAATAAAGCCAAATTCATTTTAACTCTTCTATTCACTCTTTTTAGTTCTTCTCAATTGAAATATGCTATTATGTTAATGTGTTTGTTTTACAAAAAGGGATCTGGGGAGGCAGCGAACCACTTACCTGACCAGTTTGTGTGAATAGATGGCGGAACGGAAGTGGAAGGGATCGCAAAAAAAAACAAAAAAAAAAACAAACAAAAAAAAACAACGGTTATTAAGAGCTACAAAGGATATGCAGTTGTGGAGAGCCATGATTGCCCACGCCCTGAAGGGACACGGCATTTGAAAGAAGAATAGCCAAATGAGGAAAATTACGTGCGAAAAGAAAAAAATCAATTATAAACTCTATGTTTTTTCCTTGTTGGTGCTTATGTATGAACGACAAGTGAGATATACATTCTCAGGATGGTTAACAAAGTTTTCTTTGTCAAGGCACATAATTCAGTGATAAATCAAAATATTCGAATAGTATGCAATGAAAATTTACGAACTCATCGATCTCCCTTTCTTAATATAAAATTCGTTTTAAATTTTCCATTTCTTACAGTTTTGCTCGTTTTTGAAATTTTACAATATTACTTTGGGCGCCTACTGTAGAGATAAGCGTGAATGTATTGAACCAAACTAGTCGTAGCTGAAGATGAATATATTTAGTATTGTTCCAAACTAGCATATTTAAGTTGTAATTAGTTGTTATTAGTTACACAGCTTAACAAAAAGCTTAGATTTTACTAATGCTCAGACAAACGACCCATTACCCAATATTGCGTTATCGTATTTTACGCAGCGTAGTTTGGTGCAAAGATACAAGCATATATCCAGTGAGAATCGAGCTCACTACCGTTGGTCAACCTGATTTCCTCCCTAAATATTATTCCCACATCAATGTGCTCGATTTTGCTCACTTTGGTAGAAAAACGTAAGTATGTAGCCCCCAGTATGAATCGAAGTCACTATTGATCGACCAGTCTGTAAAACGATAAAAAAAATGATGCTTTATTAGAGGAAAGGTTCAACCTCTACTGCTATACACACGTCCTCTAGAACAGGAGGCATTACTTCCGGATATACCATCATAAATAAAGCTCTTAACTAGCAGACATTATAATGGTAGCAGGATTAGATAACAAAAAATCTACTTCCGTATTCATCTATGAATTCGATTCAAATTAGAAAAAAATGTTTGTGATGCAACAAAGAGAGAAATGAAAATGAAATGGTAAAAATAGAGAAAGAGAACAAAATAAGACAAAATACAATAAAAATAATATATGAGGAAAATACAATTGAAATTAAATAAAGAAACGGGAGAAAAAAAAGGAAAAAGAAATACCAAAATGAATTGCAATAAGAAATAAAAAATTAGAAAAAGTGAAAGAAAAAAAAGATAAAGGGAATAAGAATAAAAGAAAAGAAAAGTGAAATAAAACAGAGGAATAATAATTAAAAAGGAGAAAAAAACAAGGATAGAAAATACAAAAAAAAATGGATGCAAAAAATAAGAGGAGAAATAAAAACAAAATAAGAAAAAAAGAAATAAAACAAAAAATATGTAAAAGTAAAAATGAAACAAAATAGTAACAAATAAAAGAACAATAAAACAAAATGCATAAAGGAAAAAAGATAAAATAAATGAGAAAAGAAACAATAAAATAAGAGAAAAAAACCATACTCTAATAAATATAGTTTCTCCTTCTCTCACGCACACACACATATACACATACAGACGCGCGTGCGCGCACACACACACACATATAGATGCGACGAACAGGTTCAAATAGAAGAAAAGAAATGATGGCGTTTTATAAATTTCATTTAGTAAATAAAATTAAATGAATGTTCAAAAATATCATATTTTAAAAAACATTAGATATATATATATATATATATATATATATATATATATATATATATATATATATATATATATATATATATATATATATATGTATGTGTGTGTATTAGGATAATAAAACAAAAACGTTAAAAATCTCTACACGATTTTACATATACCGGGGTGTAACAGTAAAATTGTCTAATTGTAATATTTAGCTTTCAACCTTTGTATTTTAGAAATAAGGAATTTTAGTTTTTATAACACTATTGGACTCTGAACAATAAGAATGTATTTAGTTCTAAGTTGAAATGATGATTCCTCTTGCTGTTGTGACCTCCTGATCCAGTTTTCCTCTCTACTGTTCCCCCTGTTTTAAACTTATTCACCGTTCTCTTGATTCTTGAATGGACTTTGAAGATAGAAGCCAGATTATGAATGTTGGTACCATTACTGAAAACCTGAAGGAACTTTTACGTCTCACCATTGCTCAATTAGAAAGACATAGAGGGGCTGACACAAAATGATTTTAACCTCTTCTGAATAACTCAAAGGATTTTCAGTGATTCTTAAGACATATGGTGTCAAGATGGCTAAATGTCTTATCTGGAAACCTGAAAAAAGAAACTTAATTAGTTTAGTGTTTTTTTTTTGTGGGATGGACAATTATGCTGTTACACGATTTGATTAATTTTGCAGTTACACCCGGTATATTATTATTATCATTATTATTTTAAAGGTTATTTTAGTGGGTACACGTGTCTGAGTTGCTGTCCTTGTCTATTTTCTTAAACAGGGAAATTTGTAGCAAAAGCAACCGGCTGATATTGAGAAGTCCTATTGAAGATAAATGCATAGGAATCGAAACATGACACCTTTTATTCCATCTAGGAAACCGTTTCTTTAGTTGAAAGCAGTCTGACCACAGCATAAATGACCAAGTTTTTATTACTTATTTAAGGAAATCACTTATGTCGTTGATATATATATATATATATATATATATATATATATATATATACTTCAAACGTTATTTTAAGTGGATACCCGTGTTTAAGTAGGCGTTCTGTTTATTTTAATAAATTACTTTGAAAACTTTTTAATAACTTAAGAAAGAGAATATACCCTTCGACAAGATTCGAACCTGCGTCCCCGTTAGTAGGAGGAACCATCGTCTCAAATACGGGTATCCTCTAAAATAACGTTTGAAGTAATGAAAACATGTTGAATTAAAAAATAAAATTCATATATATATATATATATATATATATATATATATATATATATATATATATAGTGTTGCTGACTAACGGGAAGTAGTATGCACTCAACTGCCTCATGAGTTATAACTGTAGCTATTTATAGTCTTTGTGAATTCGTATGTAAATGAGTCAACTCATCATTTTCGGAATTCCATTTCTTGAAAATATGATCCTTAACGTTTGTTTCACGGTCTTACTATTTTTGTTGCAAACATGTATTACTTATGGTCAGCCTGAATACGAATCTACCAGTATTAATAAAAATTCCACTCCATTAACATTGGTATAATCCATGTGTACTTTGTCGCAAGGTTGGGACTCTTTAGGCCACGTATGTATTTTTGTCTGTCTAATTTTTTTCTTTCATTGCACATTTTACACCTTTTTATGTATTCTTCTACATTTGCAGAATATCCTGGCCACCATAACTCTAGCCTCAATCTCTTTTGCATAGACGTTATTTCGTAATGAACATCGTTATATATGCTTTTTGTACTTTTGATCCTTTGCATTTCTGGCGGAACCACTACGTCTTCATTACAAATTACGCCTTTTTCTACGATTAACTTCAGTTTAACCTCTTTATGTTACTATTCTTTATCCTGAACAATATACTGTTCAGTATGCGATATCGCTTCGTATCCTCAGCTAATTTGTCTATCGACAAAATATCAGTTTCGACCCAGTGTAATTTTTCCTCCTCTTTCTCACTTTCAGAAGTAATGAACCTCAATCTCGACCAAGCGTTCACTTGCGGAATGGTATTGCCTTAGATGTGCTCAATAAAGTCAAACACCATTAACAGTAAGTCCCATCTTAATTTCTAGAATATGTTACCTTAGGAAGTTCCTTCCTGAGATTTAATATGAATTGTAAAGGTCTATGTTTGGATGTTAGTAGGAATTTCTTTCCAATCAATAACTGATGAGTTCGATTTGTTGTCCATATTATGGCCAACGCTTCTTTCTCGATATTTGAATAGTTCAATTTGGCTTTTGACAATTTTCTCAAAAGATACATAATAGGATGACCAACCTGATCTAATATTCCTGAAATTGATTGTTCACTTGCGCCAGTTGTTACTACTATTTCCTTTCAAGGGTCGAATATTTTTACTAATGGCTTCTTTGCCAGAACAGCTCTTAAATTTTCAAATGCCACTTTTTTTTTCCCCAAATAAATTTCACATTCTTTTTTTTTAAAGCAGCAGAAGGTTCTTTCAGTTCGGAGTAATGGTCTACATATTGTCAGTAGAAATTTACAAGTCCTAAGAAAGATTCATATTCTTTTTTTTTGTTCTTAGGTATTTCAACTTTTAATATTTTGTCAATTGTCTGGTGATATGCCTTCGTTAGATATGGAATATCCCCCAAATGATATTTTTTTAGTGTTGTGCACAAATGTTTTTCGGCAGTTGTTAATCCAGAATTTTTCAACTTATTCAAAACCATCCTGGCTTTTCATTTTAGTTTGTCGTTAACACCAGCAACACAAATGTCATGCTGGTAGCATATTGTATTTTATATCGATATGAATAACTTGCTTTATAGCTCTTTGAAAAATCGCACTTGCAGTTTTAATTCCATATATTCTTTTCCATCTTAACAAGTATATTGGCGTGTTGTGACTTCTTTGGAGTCTTCGACAATAGATATTTAATAGTACGTCGAGTTTAGATCAATTTTAGAAATGTTTTCAAATCAGCAAGGGGGTTCAAAGCCCATTCTACATTGAGGATAGGATATGAGTCTGCAAATATTTTGTGGTTTAGACCCATTTTGTAGTCACCACAAGTGCGCAGATCCCCATCCTTCTTTCTAAAAATTACTAACGGGGATGCCCATTTGCTCGCTCCTAGCGGAACTCATTCAAGTAGATCTTATTCTAGTTATTTTTTTAAAATCTTTTCCACAACTATTGGTAGTATATGGATTGGCACAGTTTGTGCTTGAAAATATGAGGGGGACATTTTATTTTAGTCTTAAATTTGTTTCATAGTTGTTTAACATTCCAGTTTCTTCTGCCTTGAATTTGTTTACTAATTTTGTCGAATTTAAGTTCAATAAATCATATCTTATTAGCCCATGGCTCTTTTCACAGTTTTCCACGGTAATTGGTAAAACATCAAACTTATTTTTTAGTACCACGTTGGCTTCAAAGTAGCCTAACGTTTTCATCACAGATCCGTCGAACTGATTCATTGGAATATTGCTATAAAAGTTGAATCCCACCATATTTATGTATGTATATTGCACACACATGCACCCATATAAATATGTACACGTATAAATTATATATATATATATGTATATATATATATATATGTGTGTGTGTGTGTGTTGAGGTTAAACATTTTCATGTGAAGTCACAAAGAGTATAAACATCTACAGCTATTACCCATTGGTCTTTATATATAGGTCACTGTGGTATTAAGGGTAGTAGGGGAAAAAGGAAATCGGTTTTTTAGTTCTTTTGTTTAAGGATAATGCTTAAGCTTATTCATGGTCTTGTGCACCAGATTGCTTATTCATGCTCGTTGGGAGGTTGGAGGAAGTGTGTATGTAAATAGATTAGTGATATCTATTATAATGACCTCTAGATTTATTGTTTATATATATATTTATTATTTATTTTATTCATTTATATATATAATTTATTTTTTGCTTTGTACATTTATTTTTGGTGTATTTTATTTCGTTATACGTTTTGGTATTATGAATAAATTTTCTTAGATTTCAGTTATGGAATTTAATTTAATCTTTTTGGTCACGATGAGCTGTAGGTAGCGTAATAGGAATTTTGTTTTTGTGTTCTGTTTGGAAATGAGTTTTGATCGTTTGTTAGGGATTTTATCTTCTTCAGACATACATCGACTCTTTGAGTGCACGCATAAAACAGTTCAAGAAGACGCCAAACATTTTTATATATGAATAATGCGCCATCGAATTCGATGAACAACATAAACGAATATTTGTATAAAATGAATTTCAAAGACACTCGTTGGATGAAGTGATCGGCTTGTTCGCCAGACGTTTATCCGATTGAGAACTTGGACAACATTCTTAAGAGGAAGATTTACATTGGCGTTTACATTGAAGTCTTTATGTTACATAATTTAAAATCATATTCTAGATACTGCGACGTCTGTTTCATATGAAAAAACAACTGCTTGCAAAATCAGTGGATATACGTCTTCTAAAACTCTTTTTAGAACAAGGAGCATTTATTTAAAAATTAATGTTATCTTTTGGCGCCATTGTTATCAGTTAGTAAATGGTCACTCACTACAAGGCCCAAGAGTCACTCAAGTTAGAGGATTACCGGATAAGGTTGTGGTATAGACGTAAGAGGAAGAAGTAAGTGCATATTATGAGGATATATTAGAAAATTAGTGGTTGACCCTTCACACGACGCGTTTAAGATTGTAATGATCTGGAAAGCTTTCTCTCGAGCGTCCATTTCCCAAAGAAGCAGGTTTCAGGAAGAAGCTGTCTGATTGAAACCTCATTCTTACCAGTCGAACACAGAGGAAATAATGATGTCCGACTCTGTGTATATTGTCTGGCGGGTGATAGCTGTGAAGGCCAGAACTGGTGGGAATAAGCGTGAACATTTGCCATGAAAATAGCGATAGAGTAGCAAGAGGCCTGAGACGTTTCGTCTATGGTAAAGGGGTTGTATGGTGGCAAATAATTCATCGCCCACAAGGCCGTGTACACACTTTGGGACTTAGTCTAGACTGGAAAGTGAGGATTGGGCAGCTCCGGTCCAGATATAGCAATCGTTTTCCATATCTGGTCTGTAGAGTTTTAGTAAGCTCGCAGATAATATCGAACATAGAAAGTCCAGTAAAATTAATAAAACAGCTTCCAAGATCTAGTCTACTCTAACTGAAACATGATCTGTGAAACACTGGCCAAATTAATAGTGCAACTATTTCCGTGTGTCCCGTAATTAATCTTCTATAAATTTGGGAAAAATTACTATTTGCTGATAACATGAAACTTAGTCTACGTATCTACATTTAAATTAATTAGTACTAGCGTCATTATTGAGCCTAGGTAGATACAAGGGTCAATTTAAAAAAAAAAAAAATTAACCTTAGATAATTTTAGCTGAGTTTAATCATGCTTAGCAAATTCTCAAGTTTGAATCTTATTTCATGCTTAAAATATAACACTAATGAGAAAAAGTTCGCTTAAAGTTTGCATTAAAAATTTCGAGTTTCTCTCCATGATCAAAATATGATTAATTTTTTGACGAACAGGGGCCTTCTGATGCTTTTAAGCTTCATGCTAAAAAACAAAAACAATGATGCTTTTATGCTTCATGCTAAAAAACAAAAACAATGATGCTTTTAAGCTTCATGCTAAAAAACAAAAACAATGATGCTTTTAAGCTTCATGCTAAAAAACAAAAACAATGATGCTTTTATGCTTCATGCTAAAAAACAAAAACAATGATGCTTTTATGCTTCATGCTAAAAAACAAAAACAATGATGCTTTTTTAAGCTTCATGCTAAAAAAAAAACAATGATGCTTTTAAGCTTCATGCTAAAAAACAATAACAATGATGCTTTTAAGCTTCATGCTAAAAAACAAAAACAATGATGCTTTTATGCTTCATGCTAAAAAACAAAAACAATGATGCTTTTATGCTTCATGCTAAAAAACAAAAACAATGATGCTTTTATGCTTCATGCTAAAAAACAAAAACAAAACAAAAAAATACAAAAAAACTTGAAGCATGCTTAAAATTGCTTAATGTTTTTGATTAATCTGAACCGTGTCATGTTTATAAACTTCATGCTAACCTGCGTCTCGCTTTATATTTAAAATAAGCTTAATTTTTTTATGGACTAATCTGTGCATTGCCATGCGTATTATCTCGCTGCTAACAAAACTAATAGAGCGTACAAGGAGGCAACCGGGTTAGAATGTATTCATTGCATTATCAAATGGTTTGTCAGATAATTTTGTTTGTTATCACTTTATGCTAGACACCGATATATGCGTGAAAATCTATGTGTATGTACACAGTATTTGCTATTATGTTCATTAGTAGCTTAAAAGCCGCAATCCTTGCTAACTTTTATGCTAGGTCCTGCGGAGGGCTAATTGGACCTCAAGAAGGCAAAAGGGGCCTCTAGTCCATCTTAGAAAACAGCAACGATAATTTTGAAGAAATAACTTTGAATTCTTCAATTCACTCCATGGAACATGAAAACCTCACTTTAACTCTGAATCGGGCTATAAATCCATTAGCCGGGCAAAAGACCGATTTGGGCCGAAATTCCTATTTGGGCCGTAATTTCAGTTCAGGCTTTAAATGACAAACTCCGTGGAACTTCAACTGAGTTGAGTTCTTCAAATCATAAACTCTGCGGAACTTCAAAACCTCACGTCACAAAACCTTACACTTTAGCTCAGATTCCTTGGGATTTTGAAGCAATAAAATTGATTTACTCAATTTAAGTTTCGGAGATATTTTAAGCAAAATGTTTTTAAATTCACAAAGTTTTTATCTTACTTTAAACTCAATATAAATTAAGATCTTTTAAAATCACTATATTTTCATTTATTTTAAAGTTTTAAAATTTTTAACCGTTCCCTCTTCATCCGCAAAGAAATCCCAATGCTGAATGTTTAAGCACCAGGTTAAGGACATATTTTAAATCCTGGGATTATCCTAATTCCGAAAAGGTATAATATGTCTCCGTAGAGCAAGTGTGGCCGAGTTAGAAGGGTTTCAGGTTATCGGACGGACAGACAAAATTTGACGTTTGTTTATTTAGATATAAGTAGGCACCAGGAATTATTAAAGTATGTAATCGCAAGGATTTGGAATTAAAATGGTCAGTATCTCTCTCTCTCTGTTTATTCAATGGCAGACCAAGTCAACAAAATGAAATGTTAAACGTGTTTATAGATTTCGTATGTTTACGCTTACACAGAATGTAGAAACAATTGATGTATGGCTATTGACTTTCAAATACGACTAAGTCTGATACTACAATGTCCATGATTGCAGATTTCAGTGCTTAATATCCAAACACTTACTTGGATTACGTATGTTTAAATTATTATTCACACACATACACAGATATATCTAAAAATGCTTCTACACATGTATATTTACACGCACACACTCTCCCCCATATATATATATATATATATATATATATATATATATATATAAAAAATAGGAAAAAAACACGTTCGATTAATAATCCGAAGTTTTTAGTATTTTTTGTTTTAATTTTAAAAAACAGTGCTCAATACATAAGTAGAGCTCAAATTATAAATAATGTGTGCGTGTATTTGTGTGTGTTTTATTAAAAAAATTTAACAAGGACTTATTATAAAAACTCATAATGACAACATAAATATGATAGATAAGATGAACAGAACTAGTAAAATTATTACTGATAAATTAAAAATATATATATGGGGAGTGTGCGTGAGTGTATATGTGTATATATATGTGTGTATACAGCCATGGCCAAAATTATGAAGCACCTATAAAAATTTGAGATAATAGTTTGAACCTACGTATTTCATGGTTAAGAATCGTACAGTGAACAACTGAGAGCAAATGTAAAATATTTAACAGTAAATTGTAGTATTTTTTTTGCTTTAAAGCCTCTCTCAAGAGCTTTAGCTGAGTTTCGTACTAAATTCATTCCAATATTCAAAATGATTTATTGTCATACTAAAGGTTGTTTCGTAATTTTGGGGTAATATTTGATTCCTACCAGTGTATATTTAATTGAAAATGCCTCCAAAGAAGCAGCTTTCAGAGATTAAAAGGACACAAATTGTTGCTTTATCTGGTGAAGGATATTCTCAGGTAGAAATTGCCAGGAAGTTGGAATGTTCAAGGAAGGGGGTTCAAACAACGATTAAAAGGTACAAGGAAACAAAGTCTTTCAAAAACAGAAAAGGACAAGGCCGTAAAAAGTCTACAACCGTAAGGGAAGACAGATCTTTGAAAAGAGCATCCCTTGCAGATAGGAGGAAAAGTTCTTTAGAGTTTGCTGCTGAACTTAGGGAGGATGCAAACAAAAACATATCAGCTCGAACAGTGAGAAGAAGGTTATTAGAAGTGGGATTAAAAGGATGCAAAGCCAGGAAGAAGCCATACTTGTCTCAGACCAACAAGAAAAAAACGACTGTAATTTTTAAAAAAACATGAAAATTGGACACCTGATGATTGGGGCAAAAATGTTTGGTCGGAAGAATGTAACTTTGAGGTAAGTTAACAGCTTCTATTTCCTAAACTTTGGATGTAATAATTGAAATTTTTATGTGAATACACATCCATAACATTTATTAAAAAATTGTAACAAATTCTTTTTTTTTCATCAGATTTTTGGCACCCCTGGAGCGGTAGGGAAGGAGAGGCATTTCATCCTGATTGTGTGGTTCCAACTGTAAAATTTGGAGGAGGAAGCGTAATGGTTTGGGGCTGCATGGCTTCTTCAGGCACTGGAATGTTGTACACATGTGAGGGCAGAATGAACTCCAGATTTACCGAACCTCTTTGACTAAAATATTTAATAGTAACATTCCAAGTGATGTAATCTTCCAACAAGACAATGCTCCATGCCATACGTCAAAAGTTTCAATCGGTTGGTTTGAGAAAAAAGGATTACAGTGATGAAGTGGCGCCCTCAATCCCCAGACCTAAATCCCATTGAAACTTTGTGGTCCCATTTAGGGAAAAGAGTGAGAATTCACAAATGTTCATCAAAAAAAGAATTAGAGGCCAAACTTCATGAAGATTGGCAGAAAATAGATCCTACCACCTGCAACAACTTAGTCAATAATGTGCAAAAACGAATAAAAGCTGTTCTAAAGGCAAAAGGAGGACACACCAAATATTGATTGTTGTTATTAATGTTTACTCCACTATTCTTAACCTTTAAATATATAAGTTTGAATCATAATTTCGATTTTTCATTGGTGCTCCATAATTTTGGCTGTATATATATATATATATATATATATATATATATATATATATATATATATATATATATATATATATATATATATATATATATATATATATATATATATATATAAATGCATAGCTTATACTTTAAACTAAACAAATCAGACAACTAACCCACGAAAAATAATACAAATAAAACAACCAAAAATCTAAATACATGAAGAAATAAATTAAGTAAATAATAATCAAATTAACAAACTACGAATAAACACAAGTAAATGTAATAATAATCAATAACAAAAAATAAGGATTCAATAATAAATAATGAGTAAAAAGTTAACAAGCAACACTGTAAAATAGCTACAAGTTACTTCATTCGGATCCACAATTATTCCTACTCAATAGTCTCTAGGAAAATTTGGAATGTATCCGTTACCAACTACTCAATAACCGCAAGGATAATTCAACTGATATTGCTATACATAAACACAACACACATGGCCCGATGATTGCATTCACGCATAAAACAGTCGGCTCTCGGTATTGATCTCAAAGTCCACTTACACTTACACACACACACACACACACACATATATATACCCGTCTATTAAGGCGGTTAACCAATGCCTATTGCAGATGCTCGCTCAGGCACATTTGTGTTTGTTCAACATCCACAACGCCAACGTGTGGCTTATACTGCAATTATGCTGTGCAGACATTAGTTACAGTTTCTGAGAGAGAGCGTGTTATCTAGCGTGATCAACAATCTGAACAAGGCCAGCACACAAACCTTCGATCATGATGACTTGTGACTTCGTGCTAGCACAGCTATTGACGGTTCCCAAGGGCCCGTCTACCCAATTTCACTCACAAGACTTGAGTTTTCCAAAGGTTCCGCATGCTGGGATCGCCCCCTTTAGTCTACTTCCTGACAAATCAACCATGGTGAGATTCGAACCCTGGTCTCATGGTCAGAAAGCGAACGTTCTAACCACTCGGTCATATACATATATATGCGTGCGTATTTGTGTGCGTGTGTGTGTGTGTGTGTGTGTGCGCTAGGGGGTTCTGAAAATTTGTCGATGTTTTCCCACTTATCCCAATGAGGATTTAATTGATCCGGGCCGAGAACTTTTCAGCAAATATATATATATATATATATATATATATATATATATAATTATTATGCATATATTATTTACGAGTATCTTCCTTGTCTTGTATTATACGTCCATGAAACAGTTCGTCAACGATTAAGACGACGCTCGGGAGATTTTATTTCAGTAATCGAGAATATAAACTTTGTTCCGTAAGCTGTTTACTTGAGTCTATCTGGCTGAATTATTAATTGAAACAGACTACAAATGATACGACACTTGGCAAGAACGGCCGTTATATTGAATCTCGACTCACGCAGCCTGGACACACTTCCTATTTCTCCCTCGTACATTGACCCAAAACCTCTACTCAAGCAAGCACGAGTCTGTACAAGGAACACACACACTGTGATACAGACACAATAAACATACAAAACACAGTAATCATGCACGCCACACAAAAACACATTACAATAGCAAACACAAGAAACATACTTACACGCAAAAGTACGTACAAAAAGCACACATACACATACACACATATGCAAGAAAAGCGCACACATATACAGGGATATGCAAGAAATACAACACGCACACATACAAGAAAAACTCACATACATCAAAGATGTACACACGAACGCACAAGGATATGCATGCGACACATAATAAAAAGATACGTTCAACACATACACGTACACATACAAACTAGAAACACGCAAAACATGCATAAAGATAATGTAAGAAACATGCACAAAAACATATTTACACACTCACAAAAATATGCACGAAAATCACACATATATATGCACACACAATAGAAACGCACGTACAGAATAAAGATGTACAAAGTCTCTCCCTGACAGAAATTATAGGCTGCAAAATTACATACATGTTAGTTTGGGGCTTACTAAATCAGAGATGTCCAAGTCATTAATATGACAGCTGAAACCATATGAAACCTAAAGACACTTGAAAATGTCGTTTCTAAAAACTAAATCGGTGTACAGTGTTCAAATTGCGACCGGGAACTTGTGGAATTTTTCAATGGAAGACAAGAAACTCCTCTTCTCTTGACTCGGTCATATACGAAAAGTCAAGTCCCAGAGATAAGGGGTATCTCCTCTGGTAGTACTTTTACTTGGCGCGGGTGGGCTAGGGTTAATCTCCGAGGCGCATCTAAAAAGGAGGAAATAATAAAAGGGCTGAACTATTTTAACTTCTGGTTACATGTTCGCGCGGGCACCCCACTTTAAATTCGGTGGGTGTTCTAATAAATCCCCATATCCTGGCTATTTTCGACGTTACATTCTCACTGGTATACCACGATTAAATTTCAAAAATATTGATTTGAGAAAACGTAGACAATTAACTTTTCTTTTTAGTACTTATCTGAACAATATCAATATACAGTTACTATATCATTTATTATTTATGACTTAATCAAAGTCATTGCAAGGTAAAAAGCATATATACTCTTCCTGTTTTACTGAAACTAAGCATAGCTATGACGACTTATAAGGGTTCAAGCAATTACAAAATAAAATCTGATTACAGAGATGGAGAAATTGAATGTAAATGCAGATTATAACACACATATATCAATCAGTTAAGTGCAACACGTGATACACGCTTGGGCAATCATGTATCAAAAGATACATGACTGACGAGGTAGAAAAATTTTTCCCGCAGTAGGTTGCCATTTCTTTCTGTGGTAGACCATTATCATCTTTTCGACAGTATTATTTTCAGCAAAACTAATCAACTTATAAAGTCAAAATAGCATATGACATTTAAGAATGCATTGTTATCTGTGTTACAGTTTAAGGGCCTTGATCACATGTGAAGTAATTTACGAAGTAATTGCTCTATAACGATGTTTACTTTTTTGATCTGTAAGATTTTTCTTTTTTAACTACTGTTCATTTAATACAAGGCCTAAGTGCCACTCTAGGTAGAACGTTAATAAATGGGGATTTTGTAAGGGCGTATAGGGAGGTAGAAAGAGTTGTACCTTATGAGGATATGTAAGAAAGATAACGGTTGACACTCAACTTAAAGCGGTTAGGATTGGAGCGACCAGGTTAAGCGCCCTTTGAGGAGTTTGTTCAGTATTGCAACAGTTATTATGAAGAAGCTGTGTGATTAGAATATGAAAGGAATGAGGAAGAATCATTGTATGTGGCCTGGTGGGTCCTAGCTGTGTATAGACTGTTGGAACCAAGGAATGTTGTTTCCATGGAAATAGCGATAGATTAGCGAAGTGAGTAAAGTCTTGTCTGTAGGAAAGGGCAGGAAAAAAAGTTCCTCACACCAAGGTCGTGCAAACGCTTTTGAACTCGGTAGAGGCTGGAAGGTTGGTATTGGGCAGCTCGAGCCCAGATGTGGCTTTCAATAATTCATTTTTGGTCTGATGTCTGGATTCGAGAAATATGCAGATATTCTGAGTAGTATCAAGACATTGCGGGGAGATTTAGCTTCTGTCCTTATAACTTAGATAGCATGGACATAGCCGGCAATTTGCACACGATCCTTCATTTCTATGTGACATTATAATTGGTACTATAATGGATGTGATGTGAGTTATAAAAACGGTAGATAACACCCTCTTGGCCGAAATGGAATTAACGAATACATAAATAAAAGCTTCTGGGGTCAAGTATCAACAAAACCGGACATTGAGAATTTCCGACCACATGGCGATATTAACATCCCCAGTCCAGTTGGGATTGAAGTAGTCAGTTCTGGTCAGCTTTTGGAAGGGGAAATACTGTCCTGCTGGTAGTTCTGATGCCGCCCAACTACACATCATAACGTTGAGATAGACAGAGCGTTTGTTGGAGGAATAGTCGAAGAGAAAAGAGGATCTGTTAACATAACATAGCAGAAGTTGTCCAAAATGTCACTTAGCTACCCACTCAAATCGAGTAAGGGAAACCTTGAATAACCACCTATATTGAAAACACGATTCGAGTCATATTTTCTCTCTGTGGGGTTTGTTTTCATCTTGTTTGTGAGCTTGCAACGGACATTGCCCGGTTTTGGTGCAGGCCAACACTAACAAGAATGGAAACGCAACGTCAGTCATTAGCCCTTTTTGTATATTTGCAAACAAATCTACATGAACATTACTCTTATTTAATGCGCCATCAAAACAATTGTCAAATTATTACACAGATGAAGTTACCCCTTTCCAGAGAGCATTAGTGCAAATTGCGAATTCAAGCTGACCCAGTCGGAGTTTGAACTCGAATCGCCAATTTGGCGCCTCGTATCGTTATCTGTATCACCACCTGCTCTTACTGTGAATGATACTGCTTATTTACTGAACTTATTTTACCGAGAAACTTTGAATAGCAGATGTAAATTTCTAAGTACGCAAGCGGACTTAAGCTAAGAGACATTTTATGAATATATTTATAAGGTATTAACAGAGACAGTATTTAGGTGGGCAAACATAAGAATTTCTGCTGTGAATTAGTAAGCTGTGACTAATCAGGGACTTATTGTTTACAGACGATACTAGGTATGCAGTATTTAACTTTATTGATGTGATAACTTTTTTTTAATAATAAGGTTCACTCAATACAAGACTCAAGAGCCACTCGTGGTAGAGAGTTACCGACCATTAAGGGAAGAATGGGGTTATTCTCTTGGCATTCTTTCTTCATTATGGTAATTTTCTAAGCGTAGCTTAGATGTGGCACAAGGCCGAAAGTACGGAGCACCCAGTGAAGATCGAAGTTACTACTTAGCCGTAATTGTTTTAGCGAGATAAGTTTGCTAAGCATTACGCCACATCATGGTGCCTTAAATGATTTTCTAAGCGTAGCTTAGATGTGACACAAGGCCGAATTTGTGGAACACCCAGTGAGGACTAAACTCACTACTCACTCGTAATTGTTCTAGCGAGACAAGCTTGCTAAGCATTACACCACGCCGATATACCCCACTGCTTCTTCGTTACGATTCCCAGAGATTTCAGCCGTCGCTTTCTAATTGTAAAGTTTCTTTGTTAGTTCTATTTTCCTTAAATCTTCCTCATAGTTCACATATTCTGTGCATGATATTTTCAGCATTCAAAAGTACAACCTCTTCCTTTCTTGTCCAGCATTCAGCGCCATATCTAGGATGTTCTGTATCTGCTATCAACAGTGTTATCTCAGTCAGTTATGTGCCATGCGTGATACACGCTTAGGCGATCATGTATCTTTCAATACATGACTGACGAGGCAGATTTTTTCCCGCAGTAGGTTGCCATTTCTTTCTGCGGTAGACAAGTTGCCATCCAAGGCTATAGAACCCGATCTGTTCTGCTATTTACCCATAGCTGAAGGGGAGAAGAAGAGGATTCATACCTTTCCCAAGGGTATTAGCACGTGAGTGAATGTAATGGATTCGACTGGAATTCGAACTCTGCTCTCCGATTCCTCAATTCACCATGCCTCCTAACTACAATGCCGGGAATTGAAACTCGTATATATGTAGACGATGGTTCCGGACAGAAGTCGTAAATAAAAATTAACCATACATCGATTTATAATTCTTATCATCGAGACAAAACTTCCTTCCATTTATATTCTTAAAAAATGAAATGAACATTAAAGTCGAACTCATTTTCAATAAGTTAAGAGTTCTTCACACTTTGCGTTGCACTAATAAAAATAATATTAATAATAATAATAATGATACATACAGATAGAACAATCAAAGCTAATCGCCCAGACATTGATATTAGAGACTGCAAACAAAAAAGTGCCTCCTTATTGATATGGCAGTCCCTGCAGACTGCAATGTATCTTTGAAGATCTTCAAAAAGCTATCAAAATACAAGAACCTTGAAATCGAAACCTCAAAAATGTGGCATATGGGAACATCAACAATCCCTGTTGTAGCTGGAGCCCTCGGATTGGTTTGAAAAGATTCCAATAGACTCAATAAAGGGATTTCTGGAAGTCCATGCCTTAAAGAAATACAAAAAACTGTTCTCACGTGTACATCCCACACCTTACAAAGGGCTTTATCCATGTAAATGTGTTTTTTTTAATTGGTCAGTGGAAAATGTCATGATGCCATCTCTAACCTTAGGTCTCTGGGCTGGACCCGGGAAGAAATGTGTACGCACCAGAAATCAAAGAAAATAAAATAATAATAATAAATAAAAAGAAAATGATAATAAAATAGCCACAAACAATTGACCATCTTGTATCAGGTTGCATGATACTGTAACACCCACTGAATATAAAATCCGGCATGACAGGTTAGGCAATATCTGCATTGGGAAATATGCAACTTTTACGCAAAGGAAACTACAAGAAATTGGTATGAACACCACCCAGACCCAGTTACAGAGAGAGAGAGGACCTGTAACAATTTTACGGGACTTTAAAATACACAGACAGAACAATCAAAGCTAAACGCCAGAACATTGTGTTCAGAGACCGCCTTCCTTTTGACATGACAGTCTCTGTAGAACATTGTGTTCAGAGACCGCCTTCCTTTTGACATGACAGTCTCTGTAGACTGTAATATATCTTTTAAGATATTTAAAAAAAAATAATCAAAATGCAAGGATCTTGAAACAGAAATCTCAGAAATGTGGCACATGAGTACATCAACAATTCCAGTTGTAGTTAGAGCACTCGGATTGATTGGAAAAGGTTCTGATCGACTCATTGAAGGGATTCCTGGTAAGCCAAACTTTAAAGAAATACAAAAAATTGTGCTCACAAGTACAACCTTCACCTTACGAAGGGCTTTATTTACGTAAAATGTGTGTGATATTGATTTTTTCCTCAAAAAATCCGTAGTGGAAAATGTCATGATGTCATTTTTGACCTTAGATCTCTGGTTGTGACCTGGAAAGAAATAAGTATACACTAGAAAACAAAGGAAATAATAATAATAATAATAATAATAATAATAATAATAATAATAATAATAATACGTTTAGAGTTCTACAAACTTTCCGTTTCCCTCATAATAATAATAGTAATAATGGGTTTAAAGTAATTGTCCAAATACAAGGACCTGGAGATCAAGATTTACAGGATGTGGGGAATGAAGACTGAGACTATACTAATAGTAATCAGAGCTCTGGGTATCGTGAGAAAAGGAATGGACAACTTTATTAACAGTCTCCCAGGTAACATCAACATACAAATTGCTCAGAAGATCGCCCTACTAGGAACATCCCAAGAAAAATGCTATCAATTAAATGACAATTCTCCGATATACCATAGTTTGGACCCGGCTATAAAGCAGGAAACATAAGATACAAAAATAATAATAATAAAAAAAATTGTTTTCATGAGTACAGACCACACCTTAGGAAGGGCTTTATGTAAAATATGTTTTGTTTTTGTTTTTTTGTTTTTTGTTTTTAATTGCTCAGTGGAAAATGTCATGATGCTATTTCTGACCTTAGGTCTCTGGTTGGGACTCGGAAAGAAATGAAATCAAAGGAAATAATAATAATAATAATAATAATAATAATAATAATAATAATAATAATTTACACTACCTGCTCGGAATCGTCTCGCAGACTTGGTAGGTAGTGTGACTATAGCAGAAACCGAAATATAATAAAAATAATAATGATAATAATAGGTTTAGAGTTCTACACACTTTCCGTTGCCATAATAATGATAATAATAATAATAGTAATAATAACGAGAGGTTTATAGTTCCATACACTTTCGATGCCCTAATAATAATTATGATGATAATAATATCAATAGGTTTAGAGTACTGCACGCTTTCGGTTGTTCTAATAATAACAATAATAATAATAATAATAATAGGTTTAGAATTTTGCACATTTTCTGTTGTCCTAATAAACCGTGGTTTTAATAAAAATAAAAATAATAATAATATTAACAATAGGTTTAGAGTTCTACACACTTTCCGTTGCCCTAATAATAACAATGATAATAATGATAATAATTAGGCTTAGAGTTCTGTACACTTTCCGTTGTCCTAATAATAATAATAATAATAATAATAATAAAAACAAGTTATTTATTTGAAATATTAAAGAATTTAAATCTATTTTTTTCAGTTGAGAAATGAATTTCAGTATTTACTTGGCTTGTTAATTATTTACAGAAGGTAGCTATTTTTCTCGATTGCAATAATAAAGTTTTTTTTTCTCATTCCCAGCGGAACGTCGCGTAAAAAAAATGGTATCTTTGATGCTTTATCGTATCCAATCTACCAATACTGCAACATTTATTTGGAAAAGTTCGGATATTTATTGTCAGGAAATATTAACAACAAAATATTTCCCTTATATCAAGTATTCTTTACTTCTGTAAACATGAGGACATGGCGCAATCATAACAACGAGAGAGCAATCTATCAGAGGTTCTACACACGTCCCCAACCTACGGTATCCATGTCCTTGAAAAATAAGTACCAGAAAATATCTTTGCATTTGTTTTGAAGAATAAAATTTGTTTAATATGATCTTTTTCTTTCTTTCTATAATATTCATTATATATATTCTGTGTGTGTATCTGTGTAGTGTGTAATATATTGCGTGTAGAATATATGTATGTGTGTGTGTGTGTGTGTGTGTGTGTGTGTCTGTGAATGAAAACAAAAGGAAAACTTTTCTTTACCAACGTTTTTCGTTCTCTGATGGATATTATCAAGGTAAATCTAAGGATTTTATTTTGCAATATCTATTTGTAAATAGAAAGAAGATTATTGATAAATTTTCAATTTTTTTTAATTTAAGAACGCTCAAAGATATTTTTCAGGCTAACCGTGAACGTCAAGGTAAACTATGGTGGACGCTAAGTGATTTAATTTAATACCTAATAAGCGAAAATAAATAAATGTTGCTATTGTTGTTGATGAATTTTTTATTATTTGTTTAATATATATTCATCTAATTATTTTTATATTAATGTAATTATTATTTATTATTTTATGTTAATTTGATAAATTATTTATTTATTTAAGATAATAGAAGGTTTTGATTTAGCCGTTTTTTTTTATTTTTAAAAGTTTTTATGGTCATGTATGTTGGCTTCTACGTAAGAGTTAGTGCGCTTGTTTCGCTAAATTACATAAGAACGTGTAATGAGTTCGAACATCACTGGGTTCTCCATATATTTGATGCGCGTTGTGGTGTAATAAATCGGCTCGGAATTCCAGTTGAATTCGTTAGATTCACTTACGCACAAATACCCTTGGGAAAGGTATGAATCCATCTCTTCTCCTCCCAGCTATGGGTTTAATAGCGGGGCAGACTGGGTTCTTTAGCCTTGGTTGGCAACCAGTCTACCGCAGAAAGAAATGGTAACATACTGCAGGGAAAAAATCTGCCTCGTCAGTCATATATCGAAAGATACATGATCACTCGGGCGTGTATCACGTATAGCACTTAACTAACTGAAGTTGGCTTGGGAAAGAAGCATTTCTCTTGGAAAGGAGGTTTTTGAAAAAAAATCTGCGCAGGTTAATATTTGGGCAAGACCTGATAGCGTCGTTTTCAAAAACTTTTTGTGTAAGATTTCTGTTTTAATAAGTATAGCATTCTTTAGATCGAAGTTGTAATTGGACTTATTTGGGTGTCTGACAAATGCTTTTGAGAAATTTTTATGTATAAAATTATTTTTGTGTTTAGAGATACGTTTATTTATTTTTTATTAATCTTTTAAAGTCCACCAGAGGACAAAACGCGTTGGTAAAGAATTGTTTTCCTTTTGTCTTTATTCATATTGTTTTTCACGGATATATTTTATTTACATCTTAATTTTGAGACATAGCTATAGTGACTGCATATAGTGACTGTCTACTCGGTTACGAGAATAACCATCTTTGTACAATAACAACGCATCTGGTGAGCTATGTGCAGTTACCATTTTGTAGTACACTAACATTTTACACCGGAATGGCAGCGCACACAGTGCATGAAAGGAAAAATGGTTGTTCCCCTCCATGTCAACACAAGATCTTGTAGACCAATAATAACATAGTAAAATACATTATGGAACCGGGTTAGTCTGTCGAAATCCATCCGCTATATTCACTTACATCAATTAATACCTTTTATCGATAGTTGCAAAACACTTCGGCAAAAAAAAAAAAAATGTTCACATCAAAACCTGGGGAATTTTATCCAAAATGCATCAAAGAGTTGCCTGATAAATGACAACAAGTCATTGTAGATAATGGTAAATATATAAACAAATAAAATATGATTGTACTTTATTTTTGTTTTTTGGAATAAAGTAAAATAATTTATGTTTCAAACTAATATTTATTTATATTTCTTTTATTTTTTTTGTATTTGTATATATATTTGAATGTAGTTTAGTGGGTAATGCCGTCAGGATTAATGTGCAGCAGTCCTTACAAAGGTCTTTATACGACAACGGTAACTGTGATATCCTCTGTCATATTAGTAAATCCTTTTTATCTCATTTTTTATCTCTAGTTTTCTTCTCATATTATTATTATTCATTAAACGCTATTCAAGCAACCTTTTGCTTCATCCATTATTGTTTCTTTTTGTTTTCAATCTTGTCAACTTTCATTTTATCACTTAATCATTTCTATGCTATCACTTAACTTGGTCTGTTCTTGAAATCGTGTTGATTACATTGTATTTCTTGGAATTTTTCCTAACATTACCTTTTCCATTAATCTTTGCTTCTGAGAGTGCTTTCAACTGATTTTGTTAGCCACCATGTTTAGCACTTATACGTCAAGGTTGGCATTATATATTCCCTATACATTTTGCCTTTTAAGCATAATGACAATGTGCTTTTCATTGTAGTTTTACTAAATGCTTTACAAGTAATTGTTATACAACTTTACACGCACACACACACACACACACACACACACACACACATATATATGTGTGTATATATGTAAAAAAATCGTTCAAAATGACTTTGTAGACAAACACACGCGCGTGCACGCACATACTCGTGCACACACGCACATTCACACTAAATGATGAAGCAAATTTTATTGCAACGGACATAACAATGTGAGTGCACGTTTTTAATCAGCTTAATAATAATGACAATATTATCCGTTTCCCTACAAGGAAATATTTGGCATTCATTGACCGAGCAGCCAGTACTATTATTGGTTGGAATTTCTAAAATCTTTCTCTTGAAACAATTTTTCAGAAAAATAGTTTTCTCAAATCCAGTCACTGTTATTTCTATTTCATCTATTGGCGGCGTTTCCTTCCTAACCTTTTATTTAATGCAGTGTGGAGTGTTAACATCATTATTTTCTCTTCGAGTTACGTGTACAAGGGTTGTGAGATAATGATATATATTTTTATATATCAAGAACAGTATTAGGAAAATTTTATTACAAAGTGGAAAAAATTTACTTCTGACGCGTTTCATCCTTCAGGACTTCATAGAACTAAATTTGTTGTGGGCCCAATTCCTAGTGCATTTAAGTTAAAGAGAAAGAAAAAAAATTGTGTCTATTTTGCTTTATATTCTTTCTGGAAGACAAAAATCTATGGTAGGACTACACATGCGCACGGCAGAGGGGTGCTGGGAATTTGAGAAGTTTTTTTCAATCGATTTCATTTAAAGTCTTTTTCTCTCCATCACTTTTGTAAGTAGGTATTCCACACTCGTCTCAAGTAAACTTTTTTTCACTTTGTCATAAAATTTCCCGAATGTGCAAGAGTTTCAAAAATCGATAATATTGTTATCCACTAAAAATAACCTTTGAAATATATAGTCATAATTACATGAAAACACTATGTTTTTTTTTTTCAATTAGCATCAGGTAATTCGAGCTTAGCCTGGTTATATTTAGCGAATTCTCCAAGTTCCGTCCCCATTGTTCGTGTCTTGCACCAAAAAAACAGGTTTTCTCTGCAAGCTGACAAGAAAATGAAAAACGTGGTGAAAAATTAAGAACTTATATTTAGTTGTTTATTATGTTCGGCCTAAGATAGGTTGGGTCACATTTGGGACAATTTTCCTGTCAGATCAGCTTTTCCTTCGATTCTTCCCTCCTAAACACTTTCAACATCACGACGCAAGGCTGGTAACACGAACGGGCGGTATCGGAGGCCAAGCAACCGGAAATCATCAATACTGTCGTATTTATTTATTCGTTTTTTTTCCGCTTATCACGTTGCAGAAAAAAACACGACTTCAAAAGATTATCCGCCGGTCATAATATTCGATAAGATTTCTCACCTTTTCCTTCTATGTTGTCCGAATCATAGTGTCACAGCGGCGAAAAATTTTTTTCCAAAATTCAGGCAGTTATGTGCCATGTGTGATAAATGTATCTTTTGATACATGACTGTCGAGGCACATTTTTTTCCGCAGTTTGCCATTTTTTTCTTGCCATCTATAGAACCCGGTTGTCTTTCTTTTTCCCAAGGATATTAGCACGGAAGTGAATTTAATGGATTCGACTGTTCGAACTCGGCTCTCAATCCGAGACGCTATCCATTACTTCACCCTGGCTAAAATATTCTCAGTTGTTCATTCTTGTTATTTTTTCTTTCTTAACACACACACACACACACACACACACACACACACACACACACACACACATATATATATATATATACATACACATACACATATCCGATTGATCGATTTTATTTAAAAACCAGAAAATTTTTGGATTGTAAGAATTTCTTTGCAATAGTAAGGAATTAGTGATTCATTACTAATTATCCTGTTGAGAATTCATACCTTTCCCAAGGGTATTGGCGCGTAAGTGGATATTAGAAACCCAACTGGAATTGAAACTCGTCTCTTCGATTAACAATTCTAGACCATTATTCATGACACCATCCACGCAGTTTTACAGCACCTGGTATTCACAAACGGTTATTCATCTAGATAATGACCAGATTCAAGGTTGCTCAATTTAGGTGATTGTCTGGGGTCCGGACGGACGGCTGACACACACACACACACACACACACACACGGACAAAATTCTTTCAGTATTTTATACATAGATTTTTGTCTTCCAGAAAGAATATAAAGCAAAATAGACACAATTTTTTTTCTTTCTCTTTAACTTAAATGCACTAGGAATTGGGCCCACGTGGAAATTCTGTACTTGCTTTACTGCTAAAAACTAATTATTGCTTTTCCCACAATTTTCCATTGAAACAAAAACACTTAAAAATGCACGGTGATACCAAGCCTCACCGACTTGGTACTTGAAATATTAATGTTATTTTCTTTCCTTTCAATTTTTACAATTAGTTCTCACTCCCTTTCATTCCACTTTCCCATCATTCTTTCTTTCTTTATTTCTTTCTTTCTTTCTTTCTTTCTTTTACTTTTTGTTTACCATTCCTTCATTTCTTTTTCTTATGGCGTCTTTCTTTTTGCTTTCTCAAATTCTTTTATTTCCTAGCATCATTTTCGTTTTCCTTTCTAACTTTTTTTTATTGTTCGTTCTTCCATTGTTTCTTTTTTTACGCTTCTCACATTCCCTTCCAAACGCCGCTATCGTATCTTTTTAAATTTCTCCTTTCTCTCTATTCTCTTACCTGACATTCATTCATTCCTATCTTCGTCTTTTTCCTTCCGAATTATTTCGCTTCCTTTTGCTTGTCATTGTTTTTACCTTCAATCGCTTTTTTATTTTTTCACAAACTGTACTCCTCTTCTCATCGTACTTTTTTTTCCATTTCCCCTATTTAGTATTCCTTTTCTCTCTTTCTTTTCTTTCCTACATCTTTCTTTCTTTCTTTCTTTCTTTCTTTCTTTCTTTCTTTAATTTTCGTACGCCCTTTCTTCATTCCGTATGTTTTCCTTGCATCTTCCTCCCAGCCAATCCTGTTTTTATATTCATTGTTTTCAGTTTTACTTTTTCATGAACAATCTTTTTGCAGCCTTTTCTAGCCTGTCAGACCTTCTTTCTTTCTTTTACAAAATTGCATCCAATTTCTCTTACTTTGTTAGTATTTCCTACATTCCAGCCTCTCTTTTTCATCGTCTCTGGTCTTTTTTCTTTCCTCTCCATTTCACCCTTTTCTTTCTTTCTTTCTTTCTTTCTTTCTTTCTTTCTTTCTTTCTTTCTTTCTTCTGAGTTTTTCTTCCTCACATTCCTTTCTTCCTCTTTTTTTTTTCATCCATTATTTTTCTTATACCAATCTTGTCACTTTTTCCTTCCGTCCTCTCTCCTCAAATACTTCTTCAATGAACGTTGAAAAATCTGAAGCAATCAACTACAAGCAACAAACAAAAATAAATAAAATTTGTGTGACAATAGCTGCTGTTTATTTCTGCGCTGATCATTAAGACCCTGTATCCCGTTGGCTGACACTGCTAACAAATAGATGTGTGCATTTCATCTAATTAAATTAAGCTAGATACACGCACACGACACACCCACCCCGCCCGAACGCAGATCCTCTCCTATCCACCTGATTATCAGCGAGCAGTGGGATAGCGGGGAGGGAAGAAGAGTCTTGCTCAAGGCACCATGTACAACTAATTAAGGTAAATGCATTGAACAGGTATGCACACCTGCGTTATATCCGGGGATCTCTGCTAAGTGCACACATATGCACTCCTAAAGGGTAAATTATGACCAGTAGATCTGTCGAGTTGGTGAGGTGTGTTATCGCAGGCTTCCTTGCTTTCCTATTGTACTGTAATTTGAATATCAGTAGATGCGCCATTTTTAAACATTTGTAACGGATATCGACACGGAAATTGGTAAACGTCGAACCGAGTTCAATTCCGGCACTAGTCTGTATCGTTCACTTTCGCACAAATGTCTATGTATGGGTTAAATAGGAGGGTAGACTTGACTCTCTAGTCTTGGTGGTAACTAGTATAAAAGAATGAAAACTCGAAGTTACAAAACTGTAAGTTCCAAAATTTGGAGACGGCAACCAACCTACTACCTTTCCCAAGAATAAATAACAATTAACTGAAGAAATGTTAGAGAGTCATAATCGTTTACGTCCTTAGGGGACATTGCATTTTAAGAGAAATAATGTGAGAAGATGGTCTTTCAAATTTGCGGTCTCGGAAGTTTAAAATAAATTAAAGTTTTTATTTTGGAGTTTGCTAACACGCACAAATTGACAGTTACATTGATGAGTTAGAACAGTGATTCTCTACCGCTGAGCCGCGGCACTCTGGTGTGCCTCACAATCCTCTTAAGTGTGTCGCGAAATATTGTCATATTTGACCAAACATTGAAGAAATCTCCCCCCGCAAAAAAAAAACCCCAAACGCCGGTTTCACACTAAATAAGCTGCACATATAATTGGACAGAAACATTGAAATAATGTAAGTTCATATTTGTGCGTGTATTTAAAAAAAAAATCCATACCGTTTAAAACTTTTCCTGAGTGTACCGTGATATTTCCATTTACACATAGGCGCGCTGTTGCTTAAAAAGGTTGAGAAACACTGAGTTAGAACTTCCTAAAAAGACTTTCAGGAAGAGCGATAATAATATCGATGATCCAGAAAAGACGACACCATAGGCAGAGCTTTACCCGGTTGGATAATAGGATATGCATATGTGCATATGATTACATTGTCACGACCGATTGTTCAAATCTTCTTTATATATATATATATATATATATATATATGTATGTATCCTGTTATATTTTATCGTTAAAGCCGTCTCTGTGAAAACAGAGAATGTTGTGAATCCCTGTTTTTAATAAATTCAACTTGTATAAGTTCTTTTTTTGCTAGTACTTTCATCTGTTCATACAGACACCGCCAGGCATGGAAATTGATTAAAAACAGGGATCACAACATTCATGTAGAGGTTCGTGGGTTAATGTAATTTTAATAAATTTGTTTGCGAAGATGTATTCTCGCCATTTATATCATTAACTTCACTAATCTGTTTTTTGTATGAATCATTCATGTAATGTAAATTGATCTGCACCACATATTTGATTTAAAAAGAACTGATCCGACGTGCAACTTCTGGGATAAATGCTGCGATTATTGAACAATTCAGTTCATACCACATCGACTGAAAGAACTACTACAACAAAAGCATTCTCCAATTATCATATTAGCAAAAAAACGCACTCTCTTTTAAATTTTCAAAAATTTCAACCTTAGCGTTGCGACTGCATGCTCCAGAATTTCTTACAGTTAACAATAACACATTTCTAAAAAGCATATTTCGACTCACATCTAATATTTCGTGTCCCGTTATTACCTGGATGTATTTAAAGAAACATGTCTGATGATGTCTGTATGAACAGATGGAAGTACCAGCAAAAAAAAAAAAAAAAAAAAAGACCTTATACAAGTTGAATTTATCAAAAACAGGGATCACAACATTCATCTTGAGGTTCGTGGGGTAATGTAATTTTAATAAATTTGTTTGCGAAGATGTATTCTCGCCATTTATATCATTAACTTCACTAATCTTTTTTTTGTATGAATCATTCATGTAATATAAATGAAACTGCATTACATATTGTATATATATATATATATATATATATATATATATATATATATATATATATATATATATATATATATATGCGTGTGTGTGTGTGTGTGTGTAGAAATAACAAAGATAGTGTTTAGCTGAAATAATGGCCGGCAAGTGTATTTCTGGAAGATAACGTTTTCAAGACGAGCAACGTTTGTAATTATTTTGCACAAGAGACAAAGCCTTAATAGTAATAAATCAGTGAACATTCTATCTATCTATCTATCTATCTATCTATCTATCTATCTATCTATCTATCTATCTATCTGTGTGTGTATGTATGTGTGTCTGTGTGTGTGGATAATTGCAAGTCAATGGGAAAAATTCTATGTAATGAGTTTTATCGTTCAAAAAGTGATTATTCGGGCTACAATAAATAAATTTGATAATCAAAAATATGCCACGATGCTAAATTATAAATTTTAAAATTTACCATCTCTTACACGTTTATCTCATGTATATATATATATATATATATATATATATATATATATATATATATATATATATATATGAAAGTTTCTGGAGTCACACCAAGATAAGATATTTTTTATGACAGGGATCATAATTATTTCTAAAATAAGATAGAATAGTATCACACCGAATAAAATAATAACTTAAGGTACCTTTCGACCGATTCATCTTCAGAAATTGATATCGTCGCTATAAAACTAAATTGCTGAAAAGAACATTTTTTTCAACAACCATTTTTTAAAATAGTACAAAAGTGGGGAGGGGATAGGACAAAAATGAAATATTTTCCCTTAATTTGGTCTAGAATTGGCTACGGATTCACCAAAAGTGCGAGTTTATGTTTTAATTCTCTTTGGTTACACAGAATCGGACCTTGTATATTAATAACAACTGTCTCTAAGATGTTAAGGTGGAGTCTTGTCTGTGCCCTGTGCAGAACAGAGAAGAAATCCCCAGAGTATCCAGTCCTACAAGCGACTGAATTCAATAAATGTTCGCTGATAGCGGACTCACGAGCCTGTGAGCGCCCGGATGTTGTAGGTACAAGTCTATGTATTTGTCTAGTGACATACTGGGCGATTCTAACCTCCAACCGCTGAAAAGTCTTACCAACATAGTCAGCCTCAGACTGACATTTATATTGATAAAAGACTAAACTCTGCTGTTGGGTAGGTCTGTTATCCTTACTGACAGAAGGAAAAAACCCTCTGATAGAAAAAAAATATTCAGAATTAACGCCTAACCGAATATTTTATCTGCGTTACCTGACTACTGGGACCAATCCACGTTAGTCTCATATATACAGGACACTTAGATGGCCCAAACACTTTAACGCCATTAAAATTAGCAATTTTAAGTCCAATGGCAATTGTGATCACACATTCAGGGTAATCATTCGCCAGAAACAGCTGTTTAATTTGCCCGAGTTCGGGTGAAGGTTGCACTCCGAACATATCAAATCATATTTTCTTGGTTTTGGGAGCAAAAGAATCACAACTAAGGTGGGATTCCTATAAACTCTAGTGAGAATACATGACGAAGTTCTCTCAACCAGGAAAGATAACTTATTGTTTTCTTCCACCTTCATAGTAAATTTCAAAGAAGGGTTGAGATTATTTAATATTGAACAATTTTTTCCGCTTCATTACGTGAAGAAAACGATGTAAACATATCGTCAACTTAACGCTTCAATAAGGCTTCGAGATCTTGTCAAATAATTGCCTCTCATGGAAACCGACAAGAGATGTTAGCCATAAGAGATTCCAAAGGACTGCCCATCGCAACTCCATCGATCTGTTGGTACATGCAATCGTTGAAGCTGAAGAAAACAGACTTGGTAGCCATTCCTATCAACTCAACGAAAATAACCTCAGGAAACGATGGCGGCTTTACGGGATCACGGATATTTGTAAACAAACTGGATATATCAAAAGACGCAAAATACTCAGTGTCAACAGTGGGTTGAAATTTGCGCATAAATAACGCAATTTGGAACGAGTCTGAAACAAAATACTTCGAATAGAAATCTAAAACTGGATCAAGAACCTTAATAAACCACTTAACCAATCTATGCTGAGAAGAACCCTCCATAGAGAAAATAGGCCTGAGTGGAATGTCTTCTTAGTGAATTTTTGGTAACCAATATATCTTTGGGCGTTGAGAACCAAAAGGCCGACTATTATAATACACCTCTTTGAACATGTACATTTTCTTATGATGTTCTAATAATCTCTTCTGTCGTCTAATTTCCGTCTTCAAGGTGTCGTCACAAGTAACGACACCTAGTTCCGAAATTTATTTGTGTCGTCCAAAATATACAATATTTTATTTATGCAATTTAATATGACCAAATCTGAACCTTTGTCAGGTTTGGTTATATATATATATAATTTGTAGGGCTGATGAATTGGATCGTATTTACGATTCCAGTGGAATAAATTATGACCATGGAATATTAGTGTTTAAGCCTTTTTATTATATCCTTACTCTGTCCTGGACATTGAGTTCTACCTGGATTCTATCCTCTTGGAATTATTTTTTATGCAAATATATATGTATGTGTATGTATGTATATATATTTATATATTTTAGATATATGATTGCATATGTATGTGTATATTTACCACTAATATTATCTATCTATCTATCTATATATATATATATATATATATATATGTTTTGGATCTTAATAATTTGACCGTGTGGTAATGGTGCTTCTGCTAAGAGAACCCATGAAAATCAATAGGTGAATTTACGAAATTATGAGCTAGGTCTTTTAGGCAAGCGTTAAGACGGATTTAGTCCTTATCAGAATTAGGCAAATGTTTTTCTAACTGGGAAAAGAAAATTTCAAAATCGCTAAACACTTCGATTTTCTCGATTTTCCTAGGGAGAATACAAAAATCCAAACCCCAGGACAAGACCAACTTATCAGAAACAGATAAGCAATAATTAGATAAATTAATATGCCAAATGAAACGGGTGGCGATCGGGGATCCATCTCATTAATGTGCGTTCCAGTTAATGTCTGCAGCAGGCTGGACATCTCGGGATGCAGTAGAGGAACTGCTATCAAGATGACCACCGAAGCAGCAGAATATCCCGTCAAACAGGAGAGGAGAATAATGAGTGTGATCAACCATGAGCTTAATCAACTTCCGGGGTTGCCCTACTGAGGACCTGTGATTGTTAAAAAGGATCTGAAACAATGAAATACAGATATGGCCTTCTCCTTCTATGTGCCGTGTCCCTTCAAGGGGGGGGGCGATAAAGCTCTCCACAACTTTCTATCTTTCGTAGCTTTAAGCAATGTTTGTCTATTTATTATCCCTCCCTTCCATTCCTGTTATATACCGTACCTATGAACACTGATGGGTATGCCCTAATCCTCATATATACGCTGAACACTATTGTAAGTGGGGGGAATATGCTAAGTAGCCCACTGATATCAGTGGTTTACCTACTTCACGCCGCTGGCGAGTATTGTATTTTCTTGATGTTATAATGATTACCATTTCATTCCCAACCTCCGTTTTGGTTATTTCTCATTTAGTAGCCTTTTCTAAGTTACAACAATTCCTTTACACAATCACGCTTAGTTGGTTACTCGCTTTTTATATCTGTTTCATTTGTTTTTTTTCTCAGCCGAGGCTCTATTCGTAGATAGAGCCTTGACTGAGTCGCCCTCTGCCTGAAGACAGAGGTCTTGTCAGTCGTAAGCCAGACAGCGAACTTTCTGACTAGATATAGCTACCTGATTAAGATATGTATCTATTTACTCCCATCCTCAGCTATGGATTAAAAAGAAGGGTCGATTGGACTCTTTAACCTTGATTGGTTCACTTACAATCACCCTATCGCCCTAGATCTGCAATTCATTTAAATAAACTCATCAGGTATGTTATTTGCTGATTCCATCTAGCTCTCTTGACTTCAACATGTACCATGAGTGTCAAATTTTCCAAGCTCTCTATCCGCATTATATGCCAGAAAAATATCAAATCTTTCTGATTCTAAGTAAAAGTGTCCTTTGTGTTCCCAGTTTTCTAGAAAATTCCTCGTTGCTCATATATTCCATTTGTGGTATTCTCAAAATCCTTCTATCGAACCACATCTATACGGTATGGTATACCAGGAACTGTAAGCTCGGATGTGCGGGTAGTATAATGGGTAATTTAATGTTAGATTGACAAACAATTCCTATTTGTTCTATATTTTATCATTCTGTCGGATTAGGTTCATATTTGACCCCAACACACACATAGACACACACATATATATAGATATGAAAGCAATAAACAAAAACTAAAAATTCTTGAGCTATATACATAAAACAGTTGAAACCTAACCTGAACAAAATAAACTATGAAATCTCCACAAATATCCTTAAATGTCTATAATTGATAACAGAATCCATCGGTTTATACCAACGGCTTCCCATACTTAACACTTCTTGTTTTGCCTCTCACGTAGTAATGTGCGACGTCATGAGTTGCGGTGCAATTTTCGTTTCCAGCGTCTCATATGCACAAGTTTGTCGTTGCTTGGAAATCTTCCATGTAAACAAAAACAGACTATTATCATTGTTTTGTCCGTGTATTATTTAATATATTGTAATGTAATTGTCATCTTTGATAATGGCTTATGTAAGCCGAAAGATAGGATTAAAAAATATGTATCAATATTGTGATTTTCTTTCTTCTTTTAATGATAATGCTATTCAGCTTATCAGACGATATGAAAAGAATTTAAATAAAATAGACAAAACTTCGTCTATATTATTTAATGAAACATCTATCTATCTATCTATCTATCTATCTATCTATATATATATATATATATATATGTATAACTATGAACCTAAAGAGCCAGGCAAACCTACCTGCGTTTCACCTACGCGGATCGTCAACCACCCCCGTTGTTGAGTTACTGTTTTATTTGTTGTTTTTAGTCACGTGGTCATGGTTGTTTTTATGTTGTAGGATATATATCTATATATCTTACTTATTATAAAACGCAGATTATGTGTGTGTGTCTGCAACATTTATATATTGGATCGGATTTCCTACATTTTTCAACCGATTTCAACAAAACTTCACAGGACTACATAAAATTACCTTGTGGTGGTTCTAACAGCGCCAAAAATAAGAAAAATATAGTTGTTTTTGCACAAAATCAATTTGAAAACACGATTAAGAGACATCGTGAAAATGGAAGGGGGACAAATCACATTGAGTTGTTTGTGTGTGTGGGTTCCTTTAAATATGGGAGCGGATTTCCTATATTTTTTAGCCGATAAAACAAAACTTCACTTTTTTTTTGGCAGGGAGTATTTCTTATTCTCTTGCACACTTTTTTCTTTATTTTTAACATTCAGAATGCTTTAAAAATTCCATTTACAAGACAATTATTTATAATAAAATTCTATTCAATCAGTAGACTCATAACGATTGAAAACAATGTTTTTGTTTGAGTTTGACCAATTCGTAAAAAAAAAAAAATCAAATTAAGACATGCGTGTCCGTCAACCTTAAACAATAATCTTTGTCAATTTTATTTTTCAGTCTTTATGATGGTGGATACTTGATCTATCTCTTACTGTTATAATCCCCGGGCAACGCCGGGCTCTACTGCTAGTATATATATATATATATATATATATTCTGTTCCAATTTACCTCTTTAGCCAGCGTACCCTGAAGACCCGCTGATTAGATTTGCTCTACTTAGTGTATTGAGCACTCTGCTTAGTTATTTTTGCTTTACTCGTTTTGGAGTTGTTTTTTTTTTCTTTGAACTCTGAACTTGGATTCTGAACGATTGTTTTCGCCTCAATTATATGTTCTTAGTTTTTCTTTTTGTCCCTTATTTTTCCTTGGGTATTGGTTTGTTCATTTACAAGCCAAAAACACCTATAGTTTTTCAGACGAGTATAATTACTTATATATATATATATATATATATATATATATATATATATATATATATATATTTATAAGCAATTATACTCGTATATAATAAAATATAATAAAAAGGCTTAAACACTAATATTCCATGGTCATAATTTATTCCATTGAATCGTAAATACGATCCAATTCATCAGACCTACAAATTCAAAAAAAAAAAACAGAAAAAACAACTCCGGGAATAAAAAATAAAATTTAGTGAGAGTATGTATGAGAGTGTGTGACGAATGTTAGAGTAAATGAAAGCTATAGGGAGGGGTAACAGACGAGAGAAGAACAGGAAGGTCTAAAGATGAAAGTAGGATTAAAATTTAACAGAGAGATGTTTTAAAGAGGGGGTCAAAGACGGTTTAAGTGAGAGAAATATGAATATTCTCGGATGTCTAATACATTAAGGATATACCGGAAAAGATACATTTTGTGGTGACATACACACACAATAGACGATATAATCTTAAAGATCAGAAGATGAGAGAGGGAGAGGAAAAGAAAAGAAAAAGGGTGGGGGGGAACTAAAACCGAAGGGCATTTATCAAAGGACCGCTGTGTAATCAAGAAAATTTGACAAAAGTAATATCGACTACAGGTTACAAATCAAATATAATCATATAAAAAAAACCCAAATATAACGATTATCTAATCTAGCAAGGACCTATATTTCTATGTTCAAAAACACATGCGTATACACACATACACAACAATATATTTATATTTACACGTACATACATACATACATATAGGCGTGTACACACATATACCCATACATATACCTACACACACACACACACACACACACACACAAACACATATATATATATATATACATACACACATATACATACATATACACATACATCCATACAATCCATCCTACATTTATACATTTACACACATATATACATAGGGACATACACATACGTGCACATAAACATATATACATAAAACCTTACATCTCCATACAATTACATACACCATCTAAACAAATAAACAATGTATCCCTTTATCTATCCGTTTAAATATACATACATACATACACATAGACTCATATACAGATATATATGTATACATACATACCTAAACATACGCGCGCGCACACACACACACACATAAACACATCTACATACACATCTACCTACATATACATCCATCCATATACATATATATATATACATATATATATACACACACACATACATATTCGTACATACATACACATATACACACATACACACATGTATGCACATATACATATCTATATATAAATCAAAATGGAAAATTAATAAAATTTTGTCTCAAAATCAAAAAAAAAAAAAAATTAAATACATAGTGCATCACATAAACATACACAATGATACATATAAATAATCATTACATTAAAATGTCATGCTCGATGTTATTGAACCAAGATGGAACTGACATAAGTGACAACACGTTATAAAACGGTGTTTATGTTTTGAATCGTTTCTTATGTCAACATTTAGAAAATATCTCAGTACGAAGATTTAGCAACTCATCTTGATTCTTATCTTTAATAATAAAATTTTTTTCCGCCATGCACAGATCACACTGATCGCGGAAATTATTAGAGGTTCAAGCTCTTGATAAGTATCTACATTCGAAAAGTGGGGTTAGTCCCTTATCCACCATTTCCCAGTAGTGTTTGGATAAGGAAGTTTGATTTTTGAGATCTATGTCTAAAAGAGCGTCTATGGTTGTATAGACGCTGCTTCCGGCGGATATACCTATATATCTTTTTTTCTGGTTTATATTTTCCTCGGGGAAGATTGCTGCCTCATATACTACATTTTCATACATACATTTACCCCCCGATTGGACAATGGTCTTTATTCCTTCAATTGCAGGTAGGGTTACTAGATTGAGTTTCATTACTATGGTAGTTTCTAAGTATTCTACAATTATGGGAAGATATAATTTTCTCCATATTTCTAACGCATGAGTAACTAATTTTCAGTGTCTTCCTATTGAAAATTTTATGTAGTGGATGTTTACTATGAAAGTGTTTATCAATTAATCTCAGAAAGAAATTTCCTATATCAATGTTAGAGAGCCTACAATATGGTGGGTTAAACCATATTATTAGGTTGTCCCAAAAGTTCATAAACACTTGTGAAAAATTGAATTTTTATGCAATTTTTAATTGTTTTTTTTACTTTATCGAGAATTGGCTGATGAGCTTGGAGTTGGCAAATCGACAATTCACCGACACTTGAAGCAACTTGATTTTGTTCACAAAAAGCCGCGCCAAGATCTGCACGAACTCACTGAAGCACAAGTCAACAGACGAGTTGAAATTTGCCGTCAATTGCTCAGCAATCCATTGGACGAGCGTTTTTGGAAGCGCATTGTGACATCGGACAAGAAATGGGTCTATCTGGTCCAGCACAATCGAGACAAGCGATGGGTCCAGAAAGGGCAAGAGACACCGTCGGTTCCAAAACAAGATCGATTCGGCAAAAAAGTCATGTTGTGCGTTTGATGGAACTTTGAAGGAATCTTGCATTTTGAGTTGGTTCCGAAGGGTCGTGCCATTAGTGCCGAACTTTACTGTCAGCAACTGGAGCGGGTCTACAAAAGATTGAAGCAAAAGTACCCGGCTCTGATCAACCGAAAGCGCGCTTTGATGCAGCAGGACAATGCCAAGCCACACACCGCCAGGAAGACCAAAGACAAGTTTGAAGAGCTGGACGGCGTTGAAGTTCTGCCACATCCAGCCTACAGTCCTGACTGTGCTACATCAGATTACGGCCTTTTCCGCTCGATGCAACACTTTCTGAAGTGCCGCCGATTCGACTCGTTTGATGAAGTCAAGGAAGCGTGTCAAGAATTCTTTGATTCGAAGCCGGCTGAATGGTACTTTCACCAGATCCGAAAGCATGCAGATCGATGGCAGAAAGTCTTGGAAAATGATGGTCTTTATTTTGAGGAATAATGTTTGTTGTTTTTGTTATTACTTGGCGAGTAAAATTTCAATTTTTTGCAATTGTTTACGAACTTTTGGGACAAACTAATACCTTCCTCTTTCTGTTTTTAGTTCTATTATTATTCTGATTTGCAAGTTCTCCGTTAAAGTTTAATTCTTGTCTAAAACCACTATTTTTGAGGGCCTGATTGTATATTAATTTATTATCGCTAAAGATTTTTTGGCTAGAAGATAGCCTATTTATTCTCGTATTCACAGTTTTGGGTGGTTAGAGTGGACGTTGATATAGGGGTGTTTGATCAAATTTATGGAAGGGTTTAAAGGTATCATTAGATAGGTTGAGTGTAATACCCAAAACGTTGACTATTTTCAGGTTGGAAGATATTCCAATCTTAAGGCCTAGGTATTTGAAGGCCCTAATTATCTTCTTATGCAAGCTGGAAGTCAAGGCACCATTGCTATTAGGGACAACTATTAGTTCCGACTTGGTTAAGGCTAACTACTCTACTCAAGGTGCCAAGGTGTCAAGGTGGAATTATTTTTTATACAAATATATATGTATGTGTATGTATATATGTATAGATATTTAGATATTTTAGATATATGATTGCATATGTATGTGTATATTTACCACTAATATTATCTATCTATCGATCTATCTATCTATATATATATGCGTTGTGGTGTGTGAGTTTCTTTTTCGTATCTATCTTTAGTCGTGCCTCCAAAGATGGTATGGTAATGATAATATCTGCCGTTTCCTTATGAGGAAACATTCGTCATTCATTGACCGACATTCACTGATGTCACTTTTAATTAAAATTTTTAAGGTTTTTCTATTAAAACAATTTTCAAGAAAAATAGGTTGATCATGTCTGTTATTTTTCTTTCCAGTATTGATTGGATTTTCCTTCCTAACTTTTGTTTGGATGGTTCACGACCGCATCATGCTGAAATATTGGCTCCCGTACCATCATCAAAGTTAAGCAATGTCGAGCCTGGTCAGTATCTGGATGGGTGACCGACTGGGAATACCATGTGCTGTAAGATTGGATTTGCGGGTGCTGTAATGGATTAAGTTGGATTAAGCGCAAATACTTCAGGAAAAGGTATGAATTCATCTAATCTCTCACAGCTTTGGGTTAGTTAGTAAGATGATGTCACTAAATCATTATTATCTCCTCCCTTACAAATTCTTACCATCTAAAAATATTTTCTTGCTTTACATAACCTGCAAAAGGTTGATAAGCCGTAAAAAATGAATTAATCAATCACTTGGTGTAGGAAGATTATAGCGGTTCAACACTATTTTTTTTTGTTTCTGAATGCTAAAGTGGTCTTTTGCGAAAAGAATAAGCTTATCTTCGTCTGAAAAATATTCACAGCAGAAGAGCACCCACAGGGGATCAAACTTAATCCAGCATCTTCCTATTCATCAGTCTGAGACATATCATGAGATTTCTGAAATTTACCCCCAACCCCCCCCCAAAAAAAAACAACAAAAAAAAAACATTAAAATGTTACAATTTTTTATTAAATGCATATAATTAAAACTAAAAATCTTCGGAGTCTCGACATAGTGTAATAGCTAGGGAGGTTTGTCTGGTGGATCCGAGTAGCGAATTCAACTCTCACTGGGTGCTCCATACAAATTCGACATTCAATAACCCAACAGGGGTTAACATGTTATAAAATTCAACCAGCCTAATTAAAACAGTGTTCCAACAGGGCGTAATAGTTAGCGAGTATGATCTAGTTGATCATTAGTGGCGAGTTCGGTCCTCATACTTTGTCGTGTTTATACAAAAGGAAAATCCGGCATTCATTACCCGAGTAGCCTGTACTACTCGAGTTACTCTTTACTTCACTCTCTGGACATCGGACTGGGATCAAAGTGTTGTATCTGTTCCCATTTCCAATGATAATGGTAATATTAACCTTTTCCTTGTATGAAAACATTCCACATTCATTGACCGAATGACTAAATGCCTGTTGAAATTTATAAAATCTTTCTTTGAAAAAGATTTTTCAGGCAAATAGGCTTCTGAAGTCCATGTTCTTTCTTGTATTGATGGGAATTTCCTTCATAAACAGCAGTCGACATTCAGTAATCCAACAAGGTTTTTAAAAAAGCAACCAATCTAACGTAACTTAACCTTAAGGTATAAGAATTTTGCTGAAATTGAAAAATGGCTACTAAAAATGGTCGTGTAAATGCATGGATGGAGACATCAATATGACGTTTACTTTTGCAGGTCGCAGTCATTGTAAAATTCCAGCTAATGTTTGAACTTCAAATGTTGAATTGCATAAAAAAATATACTGTAGAAATGTATTCGCGATCGCCTATTATCAGATGATGGCTGAGCCTAATAAATACCCTGGAAAAATTGTCATCTGTCTACTGTTGATTTTAAGAGTACTAAACTGATACCCGTTTTTGAGAAAGATACACAAAAAAATTAAAAATTCTAAAGTCTTCATCATTTATTTGAACGCGTAACAATGAATGTTACCATGAAGTCAGTACGCTAGAGCAAGTCCTAAACATAATGATAATAATTTATAATATGATAAATTATTATATCTATATGCACAACCTGTCTTTCAAAATGAGTTCTCTGTCAGTTAACGATTAATTCAGCTTGTATTTTAAATATTAAACATTTGTATTTCAATTGTCCAGTCTGTGTATTCTGTCCATCAAGGTTTGGATAACAGCGAATCTATAACTAAATGAAAAGTACGTGTCAGCATCATAACTCCGATACAGAATAAAGATATACAGAAGTTTAAGAGTTATTGACAAATTTTAGTGGAAGTGCACAGGACAGGTCTATAAAAGGCAATATCAATATATAACTAGCAGTATAACCCGTGATACCAGAGGGTGAGGGACTTATTCAACAAATACGTTAAAATTTTTATTCACTCTAATGATTATATGACAATAGTAAAAGTGAGATTAACCGTTTCTATATAGGAAACATTAAGCATTCATTGACCTAGCTTCTCAGATTCACTGTTATCGCTCTTTCTAGTACTGATGGGAGTTTCCTTCCTAACCTTTTGTTTAAGTTAGTGTGAAAAGACAACAACGTAATTCTGGGTATGACGATAAACTATATCCGGCAGCAAGACCTCTGATCGGAAGATTGTGGGTTTTGTGGAGCGTGGAACCACCTCTTAATTGTTGTTGACTCGGGGTGGTAGCACCTGTTAGGGTCCTAGCTATGGACAAATAGTGCCCCCCCCCCAAAAAAAAGCCCCATGTAAGTATAAAAGTACATTTTTATAGTAAAAATACCAACAATACATACAATTGTTTTCAAAATATATTTAATTGAAGCGTTCAAATCGTGTTTAAAATATTTAGATTTCGGCACTAAATAACCTATATAGGTAGATATGTCGCTAAATAAAATCAACCGACAAAACTGCCATCATGAAAGAACATTTTCATGACATTAATCCATATAATATTCTACAATTTCTTAAAGAAATCAAACTGTATTGCAAAATAGAACTTCAACAAAGCTACAACATAAAACATATATATTTTCACCTTTAGTAATTATGTTCACGCAAACATGTATATGCACACAAGCTGAGTATTATTTACCATGTATTCAGTTGTGAAAACAGAATAACATATATCATATTTTTTTTACTTCAAAGCTTCCAAGAAAATGAAATTTCCACATTAAATGACCCATAAGGAGTTGATGTGCCGTTAAAAATGCAAATCAAATGAAAGATAACGCGTTTATCTCATTTTCCGTTCTAGTTACATGAACTATGCATTTTAGCTGTTGCTGCTGTTGGAATTTTTTTAAGAGATGTGGTTTCTATTATTTGTTAAAGATCTTTGTGATTTTGTAGCGCCAGTCTATAAGATCTGATGAAGAATTTTCTTCTTTAATACCTTGAGGATTCATTCGCTTGAAGCCATTTTAATCATTGATATGACAGAACTGTATGTAGATGATATATCAGACATTTCGAAACGATTTGGAGCTATTCATAATGTCCACATGAGAGTCTAGATAGGATGAGGTTATTTAAATAGTATGGCTCAAGTTCTTAAGTTGATATTTTTAATAGTTTGCTCTTGTAGCATCTTGTGGTGTATAAACAAAAGGAAAATCCGGCATTTATTACCCGAGCAGAATGTACTATTCGAGTTACGCTTTTCTTCACTCTCTGGACATCGGACTGGGATCAAAGTGTTGTATCTGTTCCCATTTCCAATGATAATGGTAATATTAACCTTTTCCTTGTATGAAAATATTCCACATTCATTGACCGAATGACTAAAGCTACTGCCTGTTGAAATTTATAAAATCTTTCTTTGAAAAAGATTTTTCAGGCAAATAAGCTTCTCAAGTCTACCAACTGTTATCGCTCTTTCTAGTATTGATGGGAGTTTCTTTCCTAACCTTTTGTTTTCCTTATTCCCTATACTAAATTTGTTATAACTGATCACTACAGGAAATACTAAACACTCATATAGAAAGTAAATAAAGGCGAAAATTTCCATGAAGCACTGAGAGAACAGATGTAACCAATATAATATTAATAACCCCGAAAATGTCATCCAATCAATTGTTAAATGGGGCAAGCAATAGCTTGTAAATTTTAATTCCTTCAAAACGAAGCTTCTATCTTTTAATCATCACAGAGAACCATTTTTGCCCTCCATCAGCATGGCTGATGCTAACCTCCAGGAGAGTCACTCATTGCGCCTACTTGGTTTCACGTTTTCCACTGATATGAAGTGGAACTATTATATTGAATCAATTGCTAGGTCTGCTGATAGGAAAGTTGGTTCACTGTATCGTAACAGATAATTTCTATCATCACAATCCATTCTGTTCTTTTATAAATCTACTTACCAATTCGTCCGTGCATTGAATATTGTTGTGATATCTGGTTTGGTGCTCTGGATATATATCTTGAGATTGTCGACAAAATCCAAAGGGTCTGACACCGCATAAATTTAAGCGTTCTACTAGATTGGTAATTAGGTCTCATCGGTTTGTTGTTCATATAGCTAGATGTAGTTGTAAGTTCTATTTTAACAGTTTCTTTCCTCCAATTTGTCACCTGTGAAGCTCTCTTCTGATTTCTTGCTTTCCTGTTGCCTATAAGCTTCAAATTTTAAATACGACGTCAATCGCCATCTTCTGTTCTTCCTGAATGCTGTTCTTATATTGTCTTGTTTTCTCCCTAAAGACTTTTCATTCTTTCAATCCCAGCAACCCCTTGCGTCTTAGTGGTATTATCGCCTTGCTTGTGGTGAAATAAGAAAGAAGAAAAGTAGAATATGTTTTGTCTTAAATGTAGCCTCTTCGAGTTACATAAATTTTGGTTTATAAGTTATTTCTCATTTATCACCATTAAATTGTCGCCAATTATCTACATTCTATGCACATCTCTGATTAACCTGTTTTTAAAAGAAATAGAAAATGCTATTACTCTGTAATTTTTACATAATTATTAACGATTTTTAAGACATAATTCCCGGCGGAGTGAGCGGGTGATATCTACAGATCCAACGGCCATGAACGCGATGTCAGCAAGTGCGTGGAGTGCACCAGAGCACGCTCGTGACACCTAGACGTCCTAGTCATCTACTTCAGCCTGGAAGCCTCCGGTTGTAACGATTCATCGTGCCATCGGATAATGACTCCCCAGGCCGAATGAGTGGCATTACCCTAGCGTAACGATTTTCTCCCTATAAATTATTACCGCACAGGTCCGTTTTGAAAATTCATCCAGATTCACTGATGACTTGCTAGACAAGGAGTCCGGTACCGAAGAGCAGCAATTTGTTTAAAAATCATTACATAATCCAATTTGAATAAACTTTGAACATCATTTACCACATAACGAAAATTACAATGCTACAATAACATTAATGCCTAAAGGAGGAATTTGAATTTGTAACCACTGAATTTTGTAATTATTTTGTTAAATGTGTTTTATCGTGTTCTGGAATTGTTGGTTCCGTATTGAAAACCAGGAAGGAGGAAGTATTCTATGGTCAGGAATTAATGAAAATTTTACAGAGAAATTAGTGTTTAGATATCTAGGAATCGTATTAACAAGAGAATAGGGTTATTATATGTACAATAAAACGTGTTTTTGTTTCTTTTATGAAAGCATTCGTCTTGTTCCCTGAATGTCTTATCAAGAATAAATCTCCACAGCGGGGACGAAGGAGGAGACAGCGGGTATCAAACGACAAGGAATAATGTGACTATAAGAAATATTTGGCTTACTTCGATTATTACCCACGGGTATTAGAGATCAGTTTCCGATCCCAGTTTAAAATCAGGATTTCGAATAGGGGCGTTGAAGACAGACCCCACACCGACAGAAGATTGGTACAACACAAAGCTACTTTTACGTTTACCTCACCCCAATTTGGCCTCGGAAATTAATAAAATTCAGTTTTCAATGTAATGACGAAAGATTCGTTTCCCATACATCTGAACAGAGAGTAGATTTATTTGGGATTTAATTTATGAATAGGCATGCGTAAATTCAAAAACACATATACACCCCCAACAGACGTCTTCTATGTGCCGTTTCACTTCAGGGTGTAGGTGATCATGGCTATCCACAATTTCCTGTCCTTCGTAGCTCGTAATAATTTTTGTGATTTTGTTATCCCTCTTAAATCTTGTTCCGCCATCCAAACTCGTTAGGAAGATTATCACGTGATATCTCCAAGTTACCATGTCCCGGTAAACCGTTTCAGCTGGTGGATTAAACTCACCTTAATGAGTGGTGTTAACAAGACATCACTGGGCGAAAGATCTCCTCGACGCAGGTCACCGGCCAGGGCGGATGGCCTCTTGAGATGAACTACAACGGCCACGTATTCGCGACCAGGATGAGTTGCCTAGTTGGGGGTCATCGGCTATAGTCTAACCTGGAGAGAGATGAACTTAAAACGCCCACGACACGTCGCATGATGAGCACACCAAGAAAACATTGGCGGAGACCCAGGCTCTGACACACAACTTCGAGGAGAATGGTAGACAGCTCAGCACGTCGGCGTCTCGATGGCTCCTTCCGGCTTTAAGGGAGTAAGAAGAAGAAGAAGAAGAAGAAGAAGAAGAAGAAGAAAGTAGATTATCTGTTGTTTTCCTCTGTCACTCCTACCCTTAATCTGTCTTGTGAGTATCAAATTTTCCACGCCCTCTTTCCTCATTATGTGGTTTAGAAATGTTAACTACCTTTTCCTGATCTTAAGTATAAGTGTTCTTTTTGTTTCCATTTTCTCAAAAACTTCGTCGTTTCTCACATGTTCAGTCCATGGTATTCTCAGCATTATTCTGTAGAAGCACATTTTCATTACTTCAAGTCTCTTTCTTACTGTCAATTCCAAGAAAACTTATGAATTTTAAGACGCACATAGACATATAACAATAAAAATAACAAATTGTATTTCGCCCCAAATCAGTCGACTTGGTATAATTCTGGAAGATAACGTATTTAAGGCAAATAGTCTTTGTAATTATATCAAAAGATATCAAGATATAAAGCTATAATAATAATAATAATAATAAAATAAATTTGCCCACTTAACTGTTGACAATTTCATGAGTCTCATTGAACCAAATCAACTCATCAGGAGATTTGATAGTGTATCAAATAAACAAAAAATAAAAAGTTGAAGTTAGTGATTCTCGAATAGAAATAGAGTTGAAGTAAAATTCAAGCGTTTCCGCTTGATCCCGTTTTGTCTCGCTAATGTAGCAATTGGTTATTAAGCCTAATCTGGGCGAAAGGATCGTGGGAGTTTGGCGCTGTCACTTGGTCAGTCAATTAAAGTTTCCAGCTCTTTTAGAGAGACGCTCGATTTCGAGGCTGAATGAGATCGTACGTGATTATAAATCCAGACTATCATTGTGGTACTGTGAAAGCTGAATGTTTTTTCTAAATATATACCATACACATGTCATTATTGACGATTGCGGAAAATATGCCAACGACAAATGTATCGTGATTGTAGACAAATATGACATTTTCAATTTGTTGAAGGGAGATTAGGTTAATTATACGTAA
>CAHIKZ030005166.1:852500-855000 GCA_903632075.3 Acanthosepion pharaonis | reverse complement strand
TCTATCTATCTATCTATCTATCTATCTATCTATCTATCTATCTATCAAAAGAGAGAGAGAGAGAGAGGAGAGAGAGAGGGACCTTCAAAATGTATACATATAAAAGCAAAATGTTAAAAAATGTACAGTATCTATCTATCTATCTATCTATCTATCTATCTATCTATCTATCTATCTATCTTGATGGGTAAACGGATTCTGTATTTACAATATATATTCGTTGTTTTTATTATTCAAGTCGTCAGCTATTCTGCGATGTTCTATATTACTTTCCATTTATGAATACGCTTCCTACCACGCAATCAAGATTCGATTTTTCACGATTAAACTTAAAGTAATTATCAATACGACCATTCTAAATGTACGTACAGATTTATATAAATAATAAACATTTAATCAACTCACAAAATAGGATCAAACGCAGATATATATAAACACGAAACTAAAAACCAAATTTTATTTAATTTTTAGCGTTTGTTAAACAGATTTTAATTAGAGGCAAACATTCATGTTTAATAGTTATTAGTTCGAGCGGAATCATTTATTAAGTTTGATAGAAATGCATATCTATAAAAAGTTAATATAATTTTATAGTTTTCGGCATATCGTATGTAAAAAGAATCAAATATGAAAAATAAAAGTTTTCTCTAACACATTTAAGTTATTTATTCTAAATAAAAGTTTGCAGACAATGAAAGCTTATTTATCTAATTTCGAATCTAAACGACTGATTGCTCTATTTGGCCAATTATTTATGTCTACAATTATCTATGTGTTCTCTCTCTCGTATATTCCCTCACTCAATAGGGAGCATGTATATATGTATATATATATATATATATATATATATATATATATATATATATATATATATATATATATATATATATATATATATATATATAGTAATGATAAAATATGGTAATCTATATGGAATTTCCTGGAGGATATAGATCCAGGGATCCAAAGGACAGAGCAAAGTTATTATTAATTAAAGAATATCAAATACTTAAAATCCCATAGAAATAATTAAAAAAAAATTGTTACCTATGGGATTTTAAGTGTTTATATATATAATTAATTAATTAATTAATTAATAATAATATATATATATATATATATATATATATATATATATATATATATATATATATATATATATATATATATATATATATATATATATATATATATATTGTTTATTTATTGTATATATATTGTTTATTTCCATAGTAAATTTCAATCGTTAGATCATCCATAGTAAATTTGCATCCATGTCCATATATATATATATATATATATATATATATATAATATAAATAATTTCTGCTTTTTTAATATATAAAAGTAATATATATATATATATATATATATATATATATATATATATATATATATATATATATATATATATATATTACTTTTGTTATTAAGCAGAAGATTATGACGACTTTAAATGTTAAGTTCAATCAAAAATTGACAAAAATGATATTGTTTGTGTTGTTAACAGTTTAAATTTGAAATGAACATTTGTTCTCGTCTTCTTCCCTAATCTCTCTCACACACACACACACACACACACACACACATATATATATATATATAACAGATAATTTTAGGCAGTAAGAATTAATCCAAACAATTTATATTAATGGCAATGTTTGTCAATTTTTTATATTGTCTTCCCAATTTCTTACTGAGTTTTATTACATTATTAATAAACTATCCAAAATTCATTTGTGTTACATTCGACTATCACAGTCATTGTCAAGAATTGTGAATGATTAGCATTTTATATATATATATATATATATATATGTAGATAGTAAAATTTTATAACTTTTTAATTCGGTTTTCCTAATGCTCTGACAGTATTCCTTTTGTGGGACGAGGAATGTGATGAAACGTTCTCTAGTGATTATTATCCCAAACACTTTCGCACAATCCATTAGACATGTTCATGGGGTTCGATGTATATTTTTCTGTGTTTATTGTGCAGAAGTAGTAGTAATCCTAAGCCGTACTGGATGGGATATCTATACATACATACATACATACATACATATACATGGTGCGATGGGTAAATTGTCGCCATTTTATATTTTTAATCTCGCGCATGCGCGTTTTTTTTTGAGGGGGTGTCGACTGCACAGTATAGTAGGGTCAGTTGTACACCGTCTGTGAGAAAAAAAACAGCAGCATGATGCAACTCACTCCGCCAGAACATTTTCAAACGGCATGATGTACTGCTTAGCATTCTCACCGGAAGCTCCAATACGAACATTTTATAGTGTTTGGGCGTCAATCTCAGGACAGTGCAGAGGATTCGGAAAGAGTTGGATGAGTCTAATGGTGATTAAAAAGGTGTTTGGTGTTAGTGATGGTGACGTTATACTTCCATTCATCTTCCCACAGGGCCTCATACTCAACACGGAGGCCTACATCAAGTGCCTTGAGGAGGTAGTGCTTCCCTGGATCAAGAGGGTGACTGCTAGAAGAC
>CAHIKZ030005166.1:827500-847500 GCA_903632075.3 Acanthosepion pharaonis | reverse complement strand
ATACATTTATATATATGTATGTCTGTGTGTGCACGCGCGTAATCATTTTCTACACGACAGACTGACTAATAGAAAATCGCCTATTCTTTTTTGTGTATATATATTTTGTTTTATTAACTTTCGATAAAGTTCGAAAATGACTTTTTTATTTTATATGTAAAAAGTGAACTCTTCCTCCACCTGCGGCAAAGTGCGCAACTCACACGGCTGAAAAATTTCAGCCTCTGTGTCTTTTCATGGGTAGATGCATCTCCGCAAGTAACAAAAGGCTGCTGAGAGATGGGTGATTTTATCCAATCAGCATTTCTAGAATGGTTGCCAACCAAGGCTTTAGAAACCAGTCTGTCCTTCCATTTAACCTCTTTGGAGGCGAGGGTAGAAGAGATGGATTAATAAATTTCCCAAGAGGATTTGTGCGTAAATGAATGTAACGAAATGGGCTGGAATTCGAACTCAGCTCCCAGAGTTCACATTGCAGGAGTCTCAAATCCATTACACCACCTCCGCATACTTTTTTTTTTTATATTCATATCCCTTAATATACACAATAAGCAGATGGCTTCAAAGTTGGTTAAATCATAAGCAACTCTACCACTTGCGTCAGTTATTAAACACATTATTTTATACTGTAATCTAGAAATCAACCAATTCTATTAGTGTAGGTACAGTGAAATGTCTTTTCTTCTTTGCCCGATAATACAGATTAAAAGTCAATTCATGACAAAACAGAAGCAATTTATAACTAATATTTTTTGATGAATTGTCTTTTAATATGTTTGTTTTTGTTTCACTAATGAAATGTTGTACCTCTGGGGAAATATTTCAACAATTCATGTGGACGCTGGTACATTGTGAATTCATTTCTTAATTTAAATAAGGTATGCTATTTTCGATCTATTAGAACTAAACATAAAAAAATTAAACAACCCGAGTAATAATTCTTGTACACAAATTAAACAAAGTTCTGATCGAAACCCTAAGTTGATTATTAAAATAATCGTGTAATACAAATGTAAAAAAATCCATTACATTGAAATGCGATACAAATATTTTAACAAAAAAAAAAAAAAACAAAAAAGAAAGAAAAAGAAATCAAAATTTTAAGATAAATACATTTCTGTATTCAAAAGAACCACATAAATATATACGCATATATACACTAATACAAACGAATAATTATCTATATACATATCACTAGCCACAATGCGTACACTTTTTATAAGCCTTTTTATTATATCCTTACTCTGTCCTGGACATTGAGTTCTACCTGGATTCTATCCTCTTGGAATTTTTTATTCAAAAAATATATATGTATGTGTATGCATGTATGTATATATATTTATATATTTTTCGCATATGTATGTATATTTACCACTAATATTATCTATCTATATATATATATATATATATATATATGTCTCTCTTTCTCTCTCTCTCTCTCTATATATATATATATATATATATATATATATATATATATATATATATATATATATATATATATATATATATATATATATATATATATATATATATATATATATATATATATGTGTGTTGTGTGTGTGTGTATACGTAAGGGGATGATGAAAATATTTATGTCCAAGCCCCTTTTTTAAAATTTAAGACACCTTACTCCGGCTAAAACTTTTCAACATACCCCACAGCAGTCACTTTCACTCACATATTTCTTTTCTCTTTAACCTCTCTCACTCTCTCAATACACACACACACACACACACACACACACACACACACACACACACACACACACACACACACTTATACATGCCTACATATATATATATATATATATATAAAGAGTGAATAGACATGCATATTGTAATTGGCGGTTTAAGCAGTCATCAAACATTCTGATGATAGCGTGGGAATTTCTACGATCATGCCATGTTGCTTTTCCATATCTACACCATTTATATATACAGATGCTCAATTACTGAAATTGAGAAAGGTTTCACTATATACATAGAAAATTTTAACCTATATATATATATATATATATATATATATATATGTGTGTGTGTGTATATATATGATACAGTTGATTATATTCGAGTGGGTGTTTTACAAGATAACGTTTTTAAAGGCAGCATTCTTAATAGTTAATATAAATAAGGGAATATATATATACATAGCATACATTACGACAACATCCAGCTTAATCGCAGCATATATATATATATACATATATATATATATATATATATATATATATATATATATATATATATATATATATATATATATAATATAATTATATAGTTTTTATTTAATTTTTCTTGTGTTATAATTTTTTATAATTTTGTTCTTTTCTAGATGTAAATTATGTAGAAATTGTCCAAATATTTTATATATCCAAGTGCTTTCGGCTATACTTTTAGCCATTATCAAGGATGAATTTCATTTTTACTTTTAACTAAATCTATGGATTGTTTTACGTATATATCTTGAGTTATAGGAATATTTTGCTTTCCAACTACAGTCGGCACATTGTAGTCGTGTTCATAGTTTTTATTATTGAGTGGTGGCTTTTTCTTTTCTTAATAATGTTTCATTAGTTTTAGCCGTTTTTTTTACATGTGAATGAGACTGTTATATTTGTATTATCAACGAGTATGTTGTGAACAGAGTTTAGTAATATATATATATATATATATATATATATATATATATATATATATATGTATATATATATATATATGTGTGTGTTTATGTGTATATATATATATAGAGAGAGAGAGAGAGAGAGATGTATCTCTCTCTCTCTATATATATATATATATAAACGAGTTTGATCAAAAAGAACCGACAAGGTGTGCCTGTTTAATTTTTTCTAATAAGTTGTGAAATTTTACAGCAAGTCATACATAAAGTTCAAATTTTGTTATTGTTTGTTCAAGTAGTTTTAACCATCGTAGTCATTATCAAGAACTGATGTGATGTCTGTGTGGTAGTTAGAATTCCTTTGTCAACATACTGGTATTCTTTGGGAAACAGAAAGTTTGAAAAAAATCTTGCTTGACGTCATATGCAACAGTTATTGGGAACGAGATTGCGAAAATGAATGATATTTATTTATAAGAATGAAAGCTTGTATTTACACATGTGCAAGAACAACTTAATTTAATATTTTCTTATATAAATGTAAGATGAAGAAAAGCTTTCACACTGTTTTGATGTTGAATAGAACACGCGCCCATTCATTGATTAAAAGCACGTGTGATTGCGTACGCAGACGTCTCATATGAACAAATATCAAGTAATTTTTCCGTGGTTTCAGTTGGCTTTCTTTATGCAATTTTTTAAACATTTCTATCTATCTATCTATCTATCTATCTATCTATCTAAAAAATGTTTTACACATTAGTTGGGGAACTAATCCTACAGGAGAAATGATTTTCTCACTTTTCATGATTCTCTGCACACCTACATAAGTCGGAAACGCAAATTGATACTTTTATATTCCAAGTGCGATATTATAACACACACACACACAAACACAAACACACACACGTGCGGGCGGACACACGCATACATACAAACATATATGTGTTAGCTCTTTTTTTTTTTCGAAATGACAAGTAAATGTACATAAAGAAAATAAAACCTTCCATCGTTGCAGAAATCTAGTATTTATCGAAATGCCTACAAAATTATGAATTTGGCACGTAGCTATTTTTCCCCGCATCTATTTATCAATTTGACTGCTGAACCCACTGTAAATGTTGGTTCAACCGACTTGTCATCATCAGTCGCAGTGGTAAATGCAACACCAATTGGATTACAATGAAAGGGTCACACTTTTGTTAGAAGCTTATCTACAGAGACTGTAATCGCAGCTAGTATAAATCAAAGACATACTGGGCAGATTATTATCCCAAAGATAGTCTGTGTAATCTTGATTACAACTCATAGTAGTTATTTTGGAATTCACTTTGATTCGCATACACTCTGTATGTGTGTGTGTGTGTGTGTGTGTGTGTGTGTATATATATATATATATTATTATTATTATTATTATTATACGAGATTATAATAAAAACATGTTGAAATCGCTACACAAAAGCTTTCAAGTTTCAATACTATGATCGTACTTCTTCAGGGGTTGGTAAGTAACTGGTGATTAAATTATTTTTAAGGAAATTTGAAAACTTAAAAATCATTTAATCACAAGTTACTTACTATTGCTTGAAGAAGTACAATTATAGTATTGAAACATGAAAGCTTTTGTGTAGCGATTTCAAAGTTTTTATTATAATCTCTAATAATAATAATAATAAAATCTATTATAATAAAAAAATAATATTATATTGCTCTACTTTGTATTGAGCACTTTTTAAAAGTAAATGCTACGAACATATTACTTCATCTGTTCTTTCTCTCATTTGGATATATATATATATATATATATATATATATATATATATATATATATATATATATATATTTATTAAAGACATTTTTTATTTATGTTTAACGTTGTTATTTTATAGATACAAGTATTTAAGCAAATGCTCTGTTTAAGATAAACAGTATTAAATAACATTTACCGGCCTGAATGTCCGAGAAATTTTCATAGAATATTAAATACTTGTATCTATAAAATAACAACGTTAAACATAAATAAAAATGTCTTTAATAAATAAATTGTCGGACCTTGTCCATTTCTTAATATATATATATATATATATATATATATATATATATATATATATATGTGTGTGTGTGTGTGTACAAACACGTTTGATTAAAAAGAACCAACACGGTCTGTCTGTTTGTTTAATTTATTTATTGCATTTTTCAATTTTTTTTTAATAAGGTATTGTGTATTGTGCATGAAATTGTGCGTCTATATCCACAACTTCGAACGCAATACGCAACAACTTATCAGTTTTTTTAAATCAAAACTTGATGAATACTTGCTGCCTAAATATACCATATATATATATATATTTAGAATTTATCTTTTCATTAATCTGACAGATTTTTATCGGTTTAAACATTATTTTGGTGGATACCCGTATTTCAGTAGAAGCTTCGTTTATTTATTAAACAGTATATGCATTTATTCGCGTCTAATGGTCTGAAAGTTCGAGAAATCCTATTAAATAAAAAATTGCACTTTCTGGCAGGATTCCCTCTTATTTTAAAAATAGTTCCCTCTGCCAGGAGTTAAGCAGGTTCGAATGCTGCCAGAGAGCGTAAATTTTTATAAGATTATCTCGAACAATGAGGCCTGTAGACGAAAATAAATAAATAAATTGTTTAATAAATAAATGGATGTCTACTCAAAATGTGAGTATCCACTAAAAATAACGTTAAAATGATCATATATATATATATATATATATATATATATATATATATATTTTTTTAATCCATTACTATTACTTCAAACGTTATTGTATTGGATACTTCATATTTGAAATAGACGTCCGTTTTTTTTTATCTATTAAACAGTGCGTAAAGGAAAAGAGGCGTTTATAGATAGGGAGATGAAATGTAGGAAAATATCCTTATATAATTAGGCGCTAAAATAAGTATATATTTGATGATGTAAATATTTCTAGAATACAATCTTTACAATGTAAATATATTTAAAACTGTAAATGGGAAAAATGGGCATTAATTTGATAAGAGATTTGATTTGAAAAAAAATACTTTTTATTTTTTAATTCGTTTAAATATTTTTGAACGTTGATTACAGCAGATAGACATTTAGGTCGCTTAGCCTAGTGCTGAACCGGATCAATTGGCGGTGAATGAGAAGCAAATGTGGCATCAACCTTCTTTCATGAGGAAGGCCTGTATGAAAAAGGCATTCATGACTGATTCGGGACGCATGCGCTACTGGCACTGTTTAGAAATATCGAACAGCAAATGATCTTTAGTTGATGATGACACGATATACGATAAAATAAATTCTTGAAATGACGATGACTTTTTTCGCGCACACACACACATACATACGCACAAACACACACACCCACATAAAGCAAACATTAGAAAGTAGGTGAGCTCAGGCTGCAATACATTACACTTTATGTCTTATATATATATATATATATATATATATATATATATATATATATATATATATATATATAGATATAGATATATAGATATCTAGGTCTGCTCTACGGTTGTATTGAGCGCTTTTGTTAGTTAGTTGTTTACTCGTATCGGGTTTTTTTCTTTGGGCTTCAGACCTGCACCTGTTTGATTTTTTGTCGGCAGAAGTTCATGTTTGTAGCTCTCTTTTTTTAAAAACCTTTTTTTCCTCAAGATTGATTTGATTATTAGCAAATCAAAAATTCGAGGGTTTTTCGAAACGAGTCTAGTTACCTATAATTATATATATATATATATATATATATATATATATATATATATATATATATATATACATACTAAAGTTCAAAAATTTTGTGGCCATCCTTGGAAATTTTAAATTGACCCCACAAGTAGTTATTTTGTACTTAAGAGAAAATTATTATATAAAGTTAAAAAAAGTGAGAGATAAATTTTCATTAGAAATTTTATTATGACAAAATAAAAATAAAAGCATTTTATGATTAAATTTTGCTCTCGTCAATATATATAGTGTGTGTATGTGTGTATATATAAAGTTTATAGAAATATGATATGATGCTAAGATTATATATTAGCTTTATATACTAAATTTTAACTATGTACCTATCCTACAGTTATACATACATACATACATACATACATATATATATATATATATATATATATATATATATAGAGAGAGAGAGAGAGAGAGAGAGAGAGAGAGAGAAAGCTTATAGAATCTATCTATCTATCTATCAACGAAAGTTGTGCTAATGTTTTCGAGATCTGAGAAGGTCTTATTGCTCAGGCCGAGAACATTTCACCACGCCTTCGTATGTCTTTAAAACTAGATCTGTGATGCTACGGCAAAATATCAAGGAATTTGACCATGATTAAGTTCTCTGAACGTGTGTGTGAAAATATCGCATTAAAGATATAATAAATATAGGTAAATCGATAAATAATAATATCAATTATGTAAATAAGAACATGATCAATAAAATTTAATGTAAATGAAGTTACATATAAATTTACAGGTAGCATCGGAGACGAAAAAATATAATGCGAACACAAAAGTTTGTATCCGTTAAGAATAGCACATTTCAAAAAAACATATTTCGATTCGCATTATATATATATATATATATATATATATATATATATATAAATATAAACCCGACGGAATGCTGAAAACTCTTCGGTCCGATCCTAAATATAAGAGTTATTGGACCGGCCGAAAACTTTTCAGCATTCTCTTTATTTCCCTCTCTTTTATCTCTTTCTTTCTTTCTTTCTTTCTATCTATCTATCTATCTATCTATCTATCTATCTATATATATATATATATATATATATATATATATACACGAGAGAATGATGAAAAGTTATAGGCCCAAGCTGCTTTCTAATATGTAAGATTCCTTGCTCCGCCCGAAAACCATTCAACATACCTCTCTATCACTCTCACTCCCATTTCTCTCTCTTTATATATATATATATATATATATATATATATATGGAGAGAGAGAGAGAGAGAGAGAGAGAGAGAGAGAGTTGGGGTAAGAAGGATGAGTGTATATAGTGTCAATACATATGTACATAAATGTGCTAGTGTAGTGATACGTTTTCGAACCCAAATAAAAGCTATTATCCCCGAAATTGCTTATCATAACTAACAACTCGTTTTCACATGAAATATTGGCGCAACACATTCTTTCTACTCCCCAAATCCTTCCATTTATTTGATTCCATTTATTTGCTCGACTGATTTGTATTTCATAAACATCTCTTTCTATATAATATACTCGAAGAAATGTCCCATTCTCATTTACAGTATTATAATTGCAAATGTTATATTACACGTCTTGAATCTATGAAAACTCACTTTTCGTAAAAGTGAAATGAAGGCCTAATCAACAAGTGTTGGTATGCTTCATACAGACTATGAAAAATTAATTATGAGAAGAGGGAATTTTATTGAAGCGTTTTGCTTGGTGCGTTAATTTTGCAAGCTAAAAAGTGTGAAATATCATTTACATAAACGGGATCTCGTGCCGCCGTTACAATCAAAATGTCTATTTATGCAGAAGAATAACTTTCATTTAAGCTTACAATATAAAAAGCTTACAATTCAAGCTTCATTCAGTGTTTTTTTGTTAGTTGATCATTTCGCACTTAAATTAGCATTAAGTGTACTCGAGAAACATATTTTGATAATTAAAACGAAAATAATGATAATTCAAATTGCATTTTACCCACAAATTTGCAGGATGCGATGGATAAATTGTCGTCATTTTATATTTTTAATCTCGAGCATGCTCGTTGTTTGTTTTTGATTTTGCCGACTGCACAGTATAGTAGGGTCAGTTGGGCACAGTCCGTGAGAAAAAGAGCACCATAACGCAATTCACTCCGCCGTTTGCCATTCGCACCGAAAGCTCCAATATGAACATTTCAGAGTGTTTGGGTGTCAATCTGAGGACAGCGCATAGGATTCGGAAAGAGATGGATGAGGCTAATGGTGATTACGAAGGTGTTTTGAGTGAGCACTAGTGATGGCGTCGTTATACCTCCATTCGACTTCACACCGGGCCTCAGACTCAATACGGAGGCCAACATCAAGTGCTGACCTGGGTCAATAGGGTGGCTGCTGGAAGACTCTATGTCTGGAAACAGCAGTCTGCAACATTCTACCCAAGCAGGAGAACGCAGTCATGGCTGTCAGACAATTTCTGTGACCAGATCACCCTTTACATATAGCCACCTAACTCCTCTGCAACTCCTTGTAACACTAAAGATGAACTGAAGACAATGATTATGGCAGTCTACGCCGACTTAAACAAGAAGACCGTTCAGAAGAATTGCAGGAGATCCCGAAGTCATCTGGAGGCTGTGGTTGAAGCCAATGGCGATTTTATTGAATAAATTTACTCTTTAGTATTTCAAGATATTTTTGCGTCATTCTGGTAGATATATCTATTAAAATAAGATGTCAGTTTTATTTTTATTTTTGTGTAATTTAGACGACAATTTATCAATTGCACCCTTTACCCCTAGCTGACAAAGTTGTAAATAAATTATGAATACATCTCTTTGGCTGTCTCGCTGTGTCGCAGTGGTCAGGACATTAGATTCGCAATTACTTATTTTCAAAGTATAGGAACAAGCACCTAACTGTGTATCATAGTCTTCCTTACCTCATTTCTCTTCTCTTTGGCCTTGTGCCATACTAAATTAAGCTTAGTAACTATATAAATAAAAGAAATACTATTTTTCTGTTTATAAAATAGAGTTTTAACATTAATTAAAATGTACATAATTATTAAAGAAATTATTATTTATTTCTTAATCAATCAATTAATATATAATAATATTTTTGAGCTGATGAGTTATTTCTAAGAATTAGATTACATTTTAGTTGTGATTATTAAAAAATATTGACAACGTTTGTCTTTCCAAATTTTATTAAGTTATCCAATTCCCGACGAAGTTGTTTTATACATTTGGTAAACTTTAATTCACGTGTCATCTGGAAGATTGTATTCCAACACTAACGAAAGTTTACATATATATATATATATATATATATATATATATATATATATATATGTATGTGTGCGTGTGTGTGTGTGGGGGGGTAAAATCATTTCACCCTAATCAAGGCAATAATTAGAGGTAGGGACTTCAGGAAGTGGAAGCGAAAAAGAAGACTGAGAATAGGGAGGATTGAGGAAAGGACAAAAGATGAACGGGTTTCAAGAAGACAGAATATGGCGATTGACGTTGCATTTAAATTTTTGTAGATTGTAGTTATGAGGGAATATATATATATATATATATATATATATATATATATGTGTGTGTGTGTGTGTGTGTGTGTGTGTGTGTGTGTGTGTGTGAATATAAATGTCGTCGCATATTGAGTGATGGTGATAATAAAATAGTGCTCGGTGATTAGTAACAGAGCCATGATTTATATTAATAATAAATATACATTTTTTTCACACCGGTAGCAGACCTCTGAGATGCCGATTGAAAACTTATATATTAGTATGTTTTTATTGATTACAACGTTATTAGATATCCGTGTTTGAAATAGACGCCCTGTTTCTTATTTATAAACAGCGTCTGATATATCTACCGGCCTCTGCGCACTCTAGTAACCACACGGTTATCCATTAAAATTAACGTTTGATGTAATAAAAACGTCCCTTTATTCTTTATATATATATATATATATATATATATATATATATATATATATATATATATATATATATATATATATATATAATGTATAATTAAGAAGCAAGTATTCACACAAAGAAGTTTTCTTAAATTCAACCGACAAAGTTGAATAAAGCAGAGTTTAAATTTTTTTAATATTAGGGTGAAATGATTAAAAGAAAATCATATCATTCCAAGCAAGACGATAATGCCAATAGGATGCAAGGGATCATTGGGAGTGAAAGAGAATGAGAAGACTTTTGTGAGGAGAAAGGACCATAAAAGAATAGAATTCAAGACAGAAATTGGCAATTGGTGTTGCATTTAAATTTTAGCACGCTTAAATTCACGTAGTCGAGGCACCAGAGAGAGAGGAAAGCTCATCAGAACAATTGCCATGTTTCATATCTATTTTTGTTATCCAAAATTAACTTTGATTACGTCATGATTAATGCCAGTCGACAGCCAACTTTGTAATTAAAATCTTCCAAAAATAAATTAGCTATTATAGCAGTAAAGCAAAAACAAACAAACAAAAAGCAGCAAACGATATTATGATTATTTATTTGGATTTTGAAAAAAGAAAAGCAAAAACGTTTTATTTAAAATATAATGAAAATTAATTTGTTTACTGCTAATTTCACTGGCTGAGTGGATAATGAGTTATCTTTCCTCACATATATTTGCTGAAACCAATTTTAAATTGACGAGGCTCGTCTGTGTTAGATGAAGTATAGATGATCAAAATTGACATAATTAACTCAACAAATGTATATTCTCAACAATAAAACATCGTCATATGACGAACAACACATTAACTGATGTAATATTCTCACTATCCAATTTGTTGACAATTTAGTTCTTATAACTATAGTTATCTTACTACTAAATATTTTGACGTCATGTAAGAAAGATAACAAAATGAGATATACAGAGAGCGCTGCCTTAGAACTGAAAATGTTGCATATTCTGTATTTCACACTATGACCAGAGGCTGGTTTTCGCTACGAGCTAGAGAACCTTTTCTCAACCTTTTTTTTTTTTTTTTAACTTCATGGTGCACTTGTAGAATAACTAAAAGTCTGGGGCACACTTTATATTTTAATAAAAAGAAAATAGACATGAAATTTGATAATATGAATTTTTACTTTAATATTCCTACCGAAGATTAGCGATACAGATTTCATTTAAAGGGATTTATGAAGAATCTATTGTTTTTAGAGAATCCGATAGTGACTGATTTAAATTCCTCGAGGAAGGCAAAAGGGAAAGTATTAGCCATTTCTCTTTAAAGATTAAGGAATTTAGTAACCACTTTAAAATATCAAATGACAAAGACTTGACTTAGATATGGAAGCCATGTGCTAGGCGTTTCTAGCGTTTTAAAAATAAAGTTTTTTTAAATATAAAAATAATACAGTGTAACCCGGATGTAAGAGAAACCCGGATATAAGAGAAACCCGGATATAAGAGACTTCTTATCCGGTCCCGACAACTCTCTTATATCCGGGTTACACTGTACATTAATTATTTCTTCTGTTAATTTGTGGCGCACCTGACTACCTTTCAGGGCCCACCAGGCTACCTTTCAGGGCCCACCAGGCTACCTTTCAGGGCCCACCAGGCTACATTTCAGGGCCCATCAGGCTACCTTTCAGGGCCCACCAGGCTACATTTCAGGGCGCACCGGTTGAAAAATTTTGGTTTCCAGGATGAGCATAACATCGCCATTTTACTCGTCAATTTCTCCCTTTTGTTTGTATACTGTATTTGTTTTTTTTTATTTTTTTTATTTTTTTATTTTATTTATGTTGATCCAATACAAAGCCCAAGAGCCACTAAGGATAGATGGTTTCTGCGTGGTGTTGTATTAGTGTGAGAAAGAACAAGAAGCACAGTTCTTGGGGCTATGCATGGAAGATAACGCTTAACACTAGACTTAACGACCACAAGATTTAATTATTGAATAACATTTCCAAGTTCAGTTGGAGACGTTAGAAGGATAGTGTGGAAGTAGACTTTTTAGAAGGGACCGAAAACCCAATCCCAAACAGGAAACAAGGGATAAACCTTTACACTTGTTAAAAAAAAATGTGTAGAAGTCTGAACCAGATGTCTTAAGCCAAGTTTCAAGATATCAAAAGTTGGAACATATTTTTTTGCCAGTTTTAAACGTTGGTTTTTCATTTAAATACACGTAGAAGAAATCAAGCTCAGGTTAGAAGTAAAAATATTTAAATGTCTAGCGAAACTAATTCATTTTTAAAATTATTATGGAAATTTTATTAACAATGCTAAAAATTTTCTTCCGTAAAAAAAAATTAACCAGGATAATTCTGGAAGATGACGCTTTTCAGGCAAGCTGTCTTTACAATTAAAGTGCTCAGTATCCGAGGATTAATATTAACTAATAAAAATGCCCAACTTATTTATCCCTACTCTTTAGTTTCACAGTGATGTATCCACTTGTTAGGAGAGATTTTAGTAAAAGAGAATTTATTGATAGAAATCATAAATAAATTAAATATTATTTCTATAAATAAATTTAAATTTACTATTAAGCCCCATGCCGAATGGATAACATCTCTGCGAAACTCGAAACGAGTTGTGTAAGATAAGTTGAAGGTTTCATTTTATTTGTCAACAGATATTTATTATAGGATTTTATTATAGAAATTTATTATAGACCTTATTATAGAAAGTGTCATTGTGGAGATAATAAGAAAAGACTCTCAATGATTACTCATTCGATTGACCCTCAAGTAATAATAGCGATTCTCTTACACTGCAGAATTACATAGAGCCTTGATTAAGTTGGATAGGGTACCCAAATAGAAATTACGACACAGTTGTAATGATCAATTAAACTAGACGTATTAATCATTACCCCATGCGGAAAACACCTTTCACGTTTGGGTGACTTCCTGTGAATCAACCGTTTGCAAGCGATTTAGGGTGTTACTGGTTGAGGTTACGCGCGCAAGAGGAAGAGGTAGGAAATGCAGTTTATGAGGATATGTAGCAAAGATTAACACTAGGGTTGAAGAGGTTAAGATTCTTAACTTCCTTCATACTAATGGAATTGTGGGGGGGGATATTATTATTGTTGTGATTTCAGTTTTTACTTAGTGTTCCATAGTTTTGTCTTTGAGCCTTACTATGCAGTAATGAGTAAATACCAAAGTGATTTCATATTTGCAGTCGCAAGGTACTTGTAATGACAAAAGTACACAGGTGTAGGCTTTAAGAAAGCTTTATTGAACTGAGAATACAAGGTTCGCGAATAGTGTCCTTTTATAGTCCCAGTAATATGAAATAGCTCTCTCAAAGAGGAGAGTAACGAAACAAGGGGAGACCACTCTTGATTATTCATAACAGTACTAAACATAGGAATTAAACCCCAAGCTTTAAGACCGTCTGATCAGCGTTTTGCCCCTGAGCCAACGTCCTCCCTTTTACTGTGCGCTATATATCTATCACTCTTAAAACTAGTATTTATCGTCTTCGGAAATAGATTTGTAGAAATAGAATTTCTTATTTTTTTTGTTCAGAGAGTCGTAGGTTTCACTACTTTTCGTGAAATAACACAAATCCGTAGCGGTAATGAAGTAGGGTTGGGGGTAGCACGTAAAATCGAAATTGCGATTTGAAAGACAATAATTTTGGCATTGCAATAAAGCACACAGTTCACTGTAAAAATGCTGTATTTTTCTTACAAATAACAAAGTTCTTAACAAAAAAGATTAATCTATAAAAATGAAATTAAAATTTCTTGTGTTGATCAGTACTATATAAAGATTAATATAAAGGTTGAGTCAATTAGTTCATAGCTTGACACAGTGATGAGCTGAATTTTGACCTTAAATTTTTCCTGTATTATGTTCAGTCTGAAATATTAAGTCTATTGACAAGGAAGGAAGTAAGATTGAAAAAAAATAAACATTTGTTGTGTTTAAAATATTTTTCATCATTAGGCTACGGACTTAGAGAGAGAGAGAGAAGTGGTGGGGGGTGATGATTCTTTTGCGTCAATCTTCAAGTGAGAAGATTTGAAAATCAGCATTAGAAATCCGGGCTTTCTTTTACCTAGGCTCGAACCCCTACAACTAGAACCTATAGGAAAACACAATCACTTTTGCCAGATAATTTTGTCAGAGTAGTTTTCAGTTAATATTATCATTATTAAATGAAGCTTTCTTTGGTCAGGCACAAGGCTATAGTAGTGAGCATGAAAACTGGTTTGGGATTCGAATTTACTAACCATCGTGCTATGGTAAGAAGCATTTTATTAAGCTTGTCTTAGCCAAATAGGTTGAATGTATAGTTAGCGTAACGGGAGAAGAGAAATTAGTGAACCAAATTCAAGCACTGCCTTAGTTGTGTTCGCTTTAGAACTAAAGCTCTTGGGAAAGGCGTGAATCGATCTCTTTCCCCCCAACTATGGGTTAAATAATGAAATAGATTGGGCTCTCTAGCCTTGAGTGACAACCAGTTTAAGAGAAGGAAAACTCTGAATTTCAAACCTTGGAGAAGCTAACGTAAAACCAATCCATCTTTCCCAAGAATAGCAATCGCAGATAATAAAGGAAAGGAATATGTGGAGAGCCAGGATCGCCCAGAGGAGATATGGAGTTTTTAAAAAGTAGCTAAATAGGGGAAAATGGCGGTGGGTTAGGAAGTTTGTGTTATGCTATTCTTCCAAAGGGGAAGAAATTGCTTGCCTGGTAGTCCAACATACAAAAAATCCTGGCTTTTAACAGGGTTCGAACATCGACCACTGGCGGTGCGAAGAAATACAAAATTACTCAATTTATTAAAGAATCCCTAGCGGTTCTTTACTGGACTTAGTTTAGTCCGACATTAATGTTAGATTAGTGAATCAGCCAGTGAGGATCAAACATACACCACATGAGAATTTGTGTGCGAATAGAAACTTGTTTAGTTTGGGACTACGATTGCCGCACATGATAATTTAAGTCTACAGTATCGTTGGTAGCAAAGGGATAAGACCCTAGAGTTAGGGTTGCCGCCAATCATTTACCAAGCCCCATTGAAAATGATGTAAACTAATTTTTGTGTGCAAATTCTTACTCGCAGACCGACTGACAAAAGCCAAGTCACCAACTCTGGGCGACGAGCCTGAAAGGGATGTATCGTAGATACACGATGAATGATTTAAATTTGAAAGTAAGAAGAACAGGTTTAGCTGTCAGTGATTTTAAAGTTTCCCTTCTAAGCCTTTGAAGGTCCTTGGTTGGACCGTAGGTCCGCCACAGATTCATGCAGAGAAATGTACAATTACCTTACCGCAGAGATATTTATATTCGAGAATTGTAAAGATGTGTGTTCAAAAGCACAATTCGGGCTTTGTTTGATCAGGAGGTCCTACGTAGTCGAGTTAGTCTAAGGCACGTCAGATTTATTGATGGTTTTCCCTAGGGGACGCAGGTTCGAATCCTGTCGGAGGGCGCATATTTTTACTAACAAGATTTCTCGAATTTTAAGGCCGGTAAATGTAAATAAATAAATATACTGTTTAATAAATAAATAAAAACAGACCATCCACTCAGATATGAATATCCATTAAAATAATGTTTAAACAAAAAATATGGTGGATTTCATCAATTTCCTATATATATATATATATATATATATATGTCTGTGTGAAGTGTGTGTGTGTGTGTATATATATATATGCAATTTTTTTTAATATCATTTATATATTATATATGCGCGGTACTTATTGGAAAGCACTCATATAAGTGATAGAGCTAAAATATTTACTTGGGTTGATGTGAGTTTGTGACCCTGAGTTTCACGCTATTTGCGATCGCAAATAGCGTGAAACCCAGGGTCACAAACTCACATCAATATATATATATATATATATATATATATATATATATATATATATATATATATATATATATATATATATATATATATATATATATATATATATATATATATATTTTAAATACGGTAATGATGTTATCATAATGTCCCACGGTACTTAAGGTGGCTTAAAAGAATGCCCCCCACTCTAAAATAATGAACCGACATTGTGAAAAATAAACCATCTGAGTTAAAATCCGGAGATGTATTAAACTTCCGAAAAACACACCAACCTGAGAGCTGTGTGTTAAAAAAAGCATAGTAATTAACAACTACTATCACGTTAACCATTACTATAGGGTAGTGAGTTCGATCCTCAATCTATGCCACATATTTGTGGGCAAGTACCAAATTAAATAAGATTAGTAAAATAGTAGATATTATAGCATAATGATTAACCATCTCATCTTGCAGACCAAGGCATTCGCGTAGTGAATTCAATTCCCACTTGGAACTGCTTTATCATGGCCTTGTGTCAGGATACATTAAGTTTAGTAAAGAAATCGCTTGTATTGTGGTTCAAATTTACATATTTCCTATTAGCAATACAAGTCAGTGTTCAAGGGTAAAAATTTCGAATGCTGATTGTGGAAAAAAACATTATATATAATAAAGTAATATAATAAAGCATTAAGGAAATATTAACGTGTTTCGCCAACCGATGGAGTTGACGATTATTTAATTAATATGAACTTGGATAATATTTCTCATGCGCATATATAAAGATTGGCGCAGCACAATCTTCGCCATATTCCTATCTCGATTTAGCGTTTAACTGTACTTTTAATCTAAGTAATTGCAATGGGATGTAATTTATTGAAATTACTTGGTCTGGCAAATTTCCACTTTGTTTGCCAAAGCGGTCAGGCTTACCGTTGTTAATCGAAGTCAGGTAGAGAAAAAAGAATAGCTACACACACACACACACACACACACACACACACACACACACACACATATATATATATATAAAGAAATATACATAATACCTTACATTAATTGCATAACTCGGAGTTTCATACCCTCTCCGAGTTGTGTAATCAATGGAAGGTATTATGTATATTTCTTAATATATTACATAGATCGGTTATTTAACTGTTTTAACTGTTTTTACAATATATATATATATATATATATATATATATATATATATATATTCAAGTATATGATTGCTGTATACGGAATAAATTCCAATAACCAACATGGCTATTTTTGTAGTGATTTTATAACATATTTATGTTATAATTTTAAATGAATAATTATATATATATATATATATATATGAATACTCATATTTATGCATTTGGTTATATATATATATATATATATATATATATATATATATATATATATATATATATATGTGTGTGTGTGTGTGTTTGTGCGTATGTGTGTGTGTGCGTTTGTGTGTATCGAGAAAAGACAATAGATAGATGAGAAGAGACTATATGTCACGGCTGTGCAACTACTATAGATTGTTGAAGATGGGAAGAGACCAAGAGAAAAACGGCGGGAAATTGCAGAAGCGGCTGAGTCAAATGAGAGAGAAAGAAAGAAAGACTAAGCGAGAGAGCAAGAGGGGATTTTAAACAATGAGAGTTTGCAAAAAGAAGGATAAAGTGTATGGTGGATTCGATTGCTACATGTTACGGCCCACAAGTTGAATGAGATGTGGCTCATGTAGTAAAAACGTGCATTCTGGAACGACGCTTTCGCTTTGGAATAAACTTTTGCTAAGTAATTCTCCCTTGAATCCCTGCACCTTTATTTCACTTTCACGTTTTCATATATATATATATATATATATATATATATATATATATATATATATATATATATATATATATATATATATGTATGTATGTCGTTTATGTGTGCGTCCATATGTTTGTATGTGTGTGTGTGTGCGCGTGTAATTATTGCTTATAAGGAAATTCTAAAACAGAAGATGGACGCAACGATGACGACAAAAACGCTTGTACCTGATTAGAATATGCACACAGGCACGCACATAGGCAAACCGTCACGAACACGCACACGCAACAAATACATATATATATATAGTGATTTTCCAAGCGTAGCACAAGGCCGAAAGTAGGGGCGCACAGTAAGGATCGAACCTACTACTCAACCGTAATTGTTCTAGCAAGACAAGCTTGTTAACCATTACACCCCCTCGAGGTGCCAACACAAACACCCAAATATATATATATATATATATATAATAAGATCTTATCTGTTTTATATATACATGTACACACACACGCACACACACACACACATATACATATATATATATATATATATATATATATATATATATATATATATATATATATATAAAATAGAAGGGATCTTATTTCACAAGTTTAGCAATTTCCACCGACTCAAAGCAGATATATCCTCACTATTTCGAAATTTGACGTAACAAGGTATTCTTTCTCTGCATTTTACTCCACATAAAGTTAAACTCGTCTTATTTCAAATCTATGAAGATATGCTGAAAAGTTCTTGGCCTGACCATGGACCATAACGTAGAGTAATGAAACATAAATGTCATTCTATATATTCATCTCATCTTTGGGTCATCCTTTCTCAAGTTTCTTTGACACTAAACAAAAATAATCGGATATTTGTGAAGTAAGTCAAGCCGCGAACTTTTCAGCAAGCATATTCTTTTTCACAGGCACATTTTTTAAAAACGAATTTCTTAAAGTTCGGAATCAGGCTGTCGCAGTGAAATAATAATAATTTGTCGCTATTTGAATTTAGTTCCCCTCTCGGCCATTATGGGATTAAAATGATTTTAAAATAAATTAGCCCTCTTATCCAAGCAGTAGAATGATGATCATGATTATTTAAGTGAGCTATGATGATTTTATTTATAGCGGCATGCTTCGTCTAATAGAGTGGTAAAAGGGATATAGGTTCGATTCCTGTCAGAAACTACGATTCTTTTAGTAGGACTTTTTGATCTCACTGTTTAAGAAAATTAAGAAATAAAAAACAAAAAAAACAAAATGAAAAAAAAAAAACAGGGATAGGAACTCGAGTAGCCACTAAAAATAACTTTTAAATAATAAGAAATAATGTGTAAGACTTTGCAAAAAAAAAAAAGAAAAAAGAAAGAAAATTTGTTTTTGATATTTAACGAACTTGGCACATAAAAAGTGCTGGGTTGCTATGTGATATCCATCCTCTTATATCGCACTGAATGTTGGACAATCTCCCCACAGATGAGGAAAACAAAACTAGAGTCATCAGAAATGTGGTTCTACAGAAGGATACTGAAAACAGACGGAACGAATAAGCAACAAGGAACTCTAAAGATAATAGCAATAAAAAGAATATTTAGAATCAAGAAAAGACGGTTGAAATTCCTTGGACATATAATGAGGAAGGAGGGCTTGGTAAACTTAATCCTCACGGAGTATATTGAAGTCAAGAGAGATCGGGGAAGGCAACCACTTGACGAACTTGTAAGAATGAATCTTGGAACAGGGAGTGGTGGGTCTTAGCAAAGGGGGGAACTTCTAAGAGTCGCACAAGATAGGAAGTTGTGGAGAGTCTATGTCCTGAATGGACGCAGCACACAGAAGAATAAGCACATCACTAGTCCGAATGAGATGAAGATGAGAAGACTGTGTGTGCCGATTTTTTTTCTCATGTGGAGAACAAGAAATCCTGCTTTTTTTTTTTTGGTTTTTGAGGTCGAAGTCTGACCTTCGTTACCAGTGTAAAAAAAAAAATAATAATTCTGCTTTGAGGTAGATTATAAAATA
>CAHIKZ030005166.1:810000-822500 GCA_903632075.3 Acanthosepion pharaonis | reverse complement strand
AAGAGGAAAGCTCATCAGAACAATATATATCGCAATTGCGTGTGCGTGTGTGTGCGTTTGTGTGTGTGCGTGTGTTTGTGTGTCTAAACTATGAATATATATATTATCTATAACCGAAAAAAGCGGTTTAATTTATCAATATATATATATATATATATATATATATATATATATATATATATATATATATATATATATAGAGAGAGAGAGAGAGAGAGAGAGAGACAGACACCCACCCACACACACAGACACATATATGTATATATAAATATGTGTGTGTATTTTGCTTACATATATATATATATATATATATATATATATATATATATATATACATACACACGTGTGTGTATTTTCTGCAAATATTTTTATGAAACGTTTATAAATCAAACATTTATATTTGCATAATATATATATATATATATATATATATATATATATATATATATATATATATATATGTTTGTGTGTGTGAGTGTATGTGTGTCTGGGTTTGTGTGTCTAAACTATGAATATTAACTATTAACCGAAGAAAAGCGGTTGATTTTTTCAATATATATGACACATATAGACACGCATATGTGTGTGTGTATGTACGTGCCTATGTATATAACGGAAATTAATTGATGAAAGAAGAAATTTTCTCTAAAATGTGTATGCATAAATACATGTTTATATAAATATCAACAATTTGTAAATATATGTCATTCTTATTGTTTGTCTGTAACAGATGTGAAGACTGGGATTAACCGATGTTTCTAAGAACGCATTTAAAACGTATGCAATGTTGGGCTCTACAAAGGTTCAAGTATTACTCGCGGTTACACAATAAACTCAACCCTCAAATACCGGGACGTAGGAAAAGAGAATTCGGAGCATCTAATGATCGAATCGACCCGTGAAACTGACTGTAATACATGCCAGTTTAATTGCACCTGGATTTTAAATATAAGTATTCACATTATTAAGTAGGAGAGAAAATGATATATACATTTTTATATACTAGAATAATGAAAAAGTTTATCCTTCAGGACTTCATCTAACTAGTGAAATTTAACGTTGATGTACCTACACATGCACACGAAGGGGAGTGAACGCTGAAATTTCACCTTTCTTAGCAGATTTTCTATTATCACAAGGTGGGATAAAAAGTAATAAAAATTTAAACTAAAACAAAAAGTACATCAATGTAATTGGCTAGACTATATACCCAAACACATAATAATAATAAAAAAAAATTAAATTAAAAAAAAAATTTAAAAATTTAAAATTCCAGCATTCCTTCTTCTTTGTGTGCATATGTGGTTACATCAGTGTAAACATCACTTTAGTCCGATGTAGTCCTATGTTACAACCCTCCATCTCTACTGCATCCCAATTTTCATAAGGTAGTATTCATATAAAATACAAATTTTATTGTAACCTAATTATGTACAATAATGGATCATATGCAATGTAGGTGAACAATTCAAGTTGAAAAATTGAAAATAAATACGTCTCTAAATACAAATTAAAGACATGTCAAACTAGATCATTCCATCTTAAATAAATCAACAATGTTTTGCGGCAAATTTTAATATCAACTTGTGATTTTTCTTGTTAAAAACTTGAATAATTTTAACATATTCAATACTATGGATAAACATAGTAAAATTTATATAGTGTGCAAGGGTCTATTCCCCACCACCACCGAATTTGTGATATGGCCACTACATCCTAATTTTCATAAGGCTGTATTCATATAAAATACAAATTTTATTGTCAACTAATTATGTACAATAATGGATCATATGAAATATAGGTGAACAATTCAACTAGAAAAATTAAAAATAAATAAAATGTATCTAAATACAAATTAGATAAATGTCATAATAATTTATTCCATCTTAATTAAATCAACAATGTTTTGCGGCAGTTTTTAACATCAACTTGTGATTTTTCTTGTTAAAAAGTTGAAGAATTTTAACACGTTAAACATTATGAATAAAAAAAAAGTTTTTTTTTCAGACTTAACACGAGCAAAACAAATTCACGGATTTGAACAAAAAAAGACCACAGAATGATGTCAAAATCTGCGAAAAATTTTTCACCCTTTAAGAGGCACATGTGCCCAGCTTAATTTGTAACGTGTATAAATGTAGGTAGAAAAAAAAGAAGAGAAATGTTGATAAGATAGCGAGGGTTACAGAACACTGTCCGGGGCCCGCAGTCAGACCTGCCTCCTCTCGGTCGTAGGGTTCGAGGGTAGTACATGCCGGCGCAGGAAAACCTAAGGGTCGAAACGTCGCACACACACACACACACACACACACACACACACACACACACACACACACACACACACACACACACACAAAATTCCACTTCGTCATTAATTTTCTTAACATTATTAAACAGATAAAGGGTAATTATGAATTCTAGTTTGTTTACATTTATGACGATGTGCAAGTATACATACATACATATATATATATATATATATATATATATATATATATATATATATATATATATATATATATATATATCAAGTAACGATATATATTTTTATATATCAAGGACGATATTAGGGAAATTGTATGACAAAGTGGAAAAAGTTAACATGTGACGCATTTCTGACCACAATTCGGACATGAAAAATGTTACTCTCAAAGGAGAAAACAATTCACTATGATGAAAATGTCTAGAGCATGCCTTGATCGCAAGGTCATCTATAGTAAATTTGTGCCCTGGCTCTTAGATTTTACCATTCCTGGCAGATCTTTTATTATCAGAGTGTGGGATACCTAGTAACAAAAAAAAAAAAAACGCGTCACAAGTAAACTTTTTACACTTTGTAACACACACACACACACACACACACACACACACACACAGGTCTATCTATCTATTTATGTAACATGACATTATTTGGCTTTTCAGTTGTTATAGAAAGCTGACAATATTGGCATTTGTAAATTTTAGATTCGAAGTTTAGCGTTTAATAAATGTTTATAAGAGAATAAAATAGATTTTATATCGTGAAATGTAATCATCCTTATCGAAATTCCTGAAGAGTAATGACTGAAATAATTACGAAACCCGGAGTCGACATCGATAAGTATTGAACGTTATATTTAATTCAATAATTATTGCCCTAATCAAATATCAATCAATTTATTGGCAGAAATTCTGTTCACTTTGACTCATGTTAAATTTTATGCATATTAATAGCTAGATTTATTATTATGTTACGCACACATACACACACATCTCTCTCTCTTACTATATATATATATATATATATATATATATATATATATATATATATATATAGATAGATAGATAGATAGATAGATATTCAGTATATTTTGGCAGTAAATTTTCTTGTAAACATGTCTTATTAAAAAGAATAGTCACTTTATATTTTATTCTATTTTAAATAATAATAAATATAATCGAAGCCACCCTATTCTTGAATACATATAAAAAATACCAGTCATTTCACATCTTCGTTTCATGTTGCTGTTACAGATTGCTGAAATATGGCATACATTTTCTTTTCTTCTATTTTCTTGCACACACCCCTGACGATGACTCATATGAGTTGAAAGCTTGGACCCAATAAGAATTTTGTCTATTTGTTACATCAGCAACAGCCAGATTTGCGAAGAGTTATTCACATACGAGAAATGATCAATAAATATGTTTAATAAACATACAATGCCTACTCTTTTTTTATAAGACGTATATATATATATATATATATATATATATATATATATATATATATATATATATATATATGGTATATCAAAAATACTTTTACAAACTTTGGGGTCAGATTTCTCACACATGTACAAAAGTCCATATAGACATATGTCCATAAATCCCTCGTTTTTGAGTAATTAAGTTTAACGAGAGTTTACGGTAGTTGGCGCCGTGTTGCTGTGTAGACTAGGTTACATTTGTCATTCGTGTAGTGAGTTAACTGAGAAGTGTTTCGTGTAACGATGATGGGATATTCATATCGTGAGTAGGCAGACATGATTTTACATATGGCCGCGCGAATGGTAATGGCACGGCTGTATCAGATTGCATTTCCAAACTGAAGACAGCTGAGTCATCCAACCATTGCTACTGTTTATCGTCACGTTGCTAAAACAGGATCAGTGGCACTACAAAATATGGCAATATTTTTGGATTGTATCTTGGATTGTACATTTAACAGCGTCTTCCGTAAACTTTAAACTTAATTAAAAAACGAAGGATTTGCGGCCATATCTTTATATGAGCTTTTGTCTTTATATGTGTGGAACCCGCCCCCAAAGTTTGATTCACCCTGTACATATATAATTACTAATTATTCCGCTGGTAATCACAAAGTGTACGCCGTTATAACTTTTTAGTTCTTTGTAATCATTTATAATTATATATATATAAAGATTCACTAAAGAATGAATATACATCATGCCTCAAACTTAATGAAATCAAAGTTTTATCGTCAAAATCTTTATGTTTTATTAAGAGTAAATATTTTTTATTATTAAATTATATTTTGATCCCTTTTAGAACCTTCTAAATTTTGGTATTTTTTTTGTTTTTCAGCGTGTGACCATAAATTAGTATAGGAAATGTTAGCAACTTTTTGCAGTGCAAAACACACTAATGTGAAAATTCCTGCAAAAATCAGATAATTGTCAGATTAAAATGAAACTTTCAAGACTTATTTGCAAATGAAGTAAATTATTTTCTAAATGTCTCTTTAGTAAAAATATTATTTTACATCTGTTAACATCTATTTACTTAATTTTTATTGAACTATTTTTTTATAAAGAGAATTACATTGTTTTGACAGATTTAACAATATGGACGATTTTAACATTTTTACTGATAAAGAAAATCTCATGGAATGAATTTAAATTCAGTTTAAAATACAACAAATTATTTTGCGTATTGGTAATATTAAATTTAATATATTAGCTTGAAATTAAAACTAAAATAACAGCTTCAAGAAAGATTTTTCATTTTGAAACCCGAGGCATTGCTTTTCTTTGGACGTACTTAGTTATATATGTCTAGTGTTGGTTTTTACATTCACACTGTTTATACATACAGATGTTTTATCATTAATATCAAGTACTCTCCAACCTCCTCAAAATATAGTAAATTTTAAGCAATATGGTTATAAACATATAAGGGGAGAGAGAGAGAGAGAGAGAGAGAGAGAGAGAGAGAGAGAGAGGGGGAGGGTGGGAGATCGAGATAGATATAGAGAGAGGTAAATTGATATGGAGAGAGAGAGAAAGGTAAATCGATAAGGAGAGTGAAAGTGAGCGTGCGAGAAAGAGAGCGAGAGAGAGAGGGAGAGGGAGAGGGAGAGAGAGGTAAATCGATAAATAATGCAATCTTACTGACGAGTGGGCATCGTAAGCCAAAAACCAAGTATGGAAAGATAAATTGACTATTTAATTTTATTTGTTGCAATTAAATATTTAATAGTATTTGTTGCAAATTATATCACTTTGTAACGAGTATACTATTTATGAATACTGATTGTCGTAAAAGCATTACCCTCTACAAATACACTGGTCGAACTTTAGGGGGGGGTGGATCACAATCATTGTTTTCTATCTATCTATCTATCTATCTATCTATCTATCTATCTACTTAACTCTGTTCCTATCTATCTATCTATCTATCTATCTATCTATCTATCTATCTATCTATCTACTTAACTCTGTTCCTATCTATCTATCTATCTATCTATCTATCTATCTATCTACTTAACTCTGTTCCTATCTATCTATCTATCTATCTATCTATCTATCTATCTATCGTGAGTATGGTTCACTACGTGTATCTAGCTGAATGATTCTACTAATTGAAGATCTTCAATTACATTCTCTTAATGATTTATTGAATTAATAAATATTTTTAATAATTTCTTCTCCATGTTCATTAAATCCAGTTAAATATTCTTATTCACATAGGTTATCAGACACTACAACATGAACAAATGGTTAAGAAGCTGAAATCTCAAAGAAAGGTATAAACATCAAGAAGACCGATTGTATGGTTGTCAGCAAAAGGTACAGTCGAAGATTGGAACTACAAATTGGAGACGACAGAATCAAGAAAGTTCGGAAATGTAAAATGTTTTAACAGAAGAGCGAAAATGCAACGCCGAAATCCCAAGATACACTGAAATAGAGAAATATACCTTTCAAAAGGTAAGCAAAGTATTAAGAAACAGGAAAATTTCATTAAAAAAGAAGAAAAAATGTTTGTGTCGAATTGCTATGTAATATCAGTCCTTCTTTATGGCAATGGATGAAAGGCCATCTCTTTACAGATGAAGAAGAGACGTGAGACAATAGAAATGTCATTCTATAGAAGGATGCTGAGATTACCATTGACTGAACATATGAGCAACGAGGAAGTTTTAAGGGAAATGGAAAAAAAACGTGGCTTATATTTAGAATCAGAAAGTGACAATTTTAATTTGTAGGTAATAAGGAAAGAGAGCATAGAGAATTTGACACACACAGGACATATTAAAGGCAACATAGACTGAGGAAAGCAGCGAATAATCTACCTAACGAACTAGTGTAACTGGTTGGCAGGGCGAAGAGGGACAGCAAAAACCCAAACTTTACTCAGGGCTAAAAAAGACTGGGAATTGTGGAGAGCCATGATTGCCAATATTCTGAAGAGACACGGTACAAGAAGAAGAAGAAGAAGAAGAAGAAGAAGAAGAAGAAGAAGAAGAATAGCTTATTCTCCACTGCTTGCAACACACTTGTGTAAGATGAAACTCAGCCAAAACTCAAAATGATAAATCAAGACCTGACCAAATTCCTTCATATTAATTATATGTCAGCGACGTGTTGATTATCAAGACGACTGGTGTTTCCACAAGTCGTTGGAGATTCTGGATTCATGATTTACCTAAGGGTAAAAGATGGTACCATTTTACAAGTCATTACCAAACGTGGCTATTCTTGCCTCCTAATTCTGTATAAATATTTATATATGAATACAGATTGAGAAACAATTCAGGGGTAGATGCAAGCACGCGTAGCTTTGAGAAGTGGCTGATAGAATGTCATTGAATTGGACGTAAGAAGAAAAAGAGTTCGACGCTTCCACGATTTTCAGGTTTGACAGAATAATTAACAAATTGGTATTCGCTCAGCTTGGAATTAAGATGAAACTACAACAATGAGATTATTGAGCTTACTCACGACAATGAAGGTGCTTCACATACAAGAAATGATCAATAAATATGTTTAATAAACATACAATGCATACTTTTTTATAAGACGTATATATATATATATATATATATATATATATATATATACAGTGTAACCCGGATATAAGAGACCCGGATATAAGAGAAACCCGGATATAAGAGATATTTTATCCGGTCCCGACAACTCTCTTATATCCGGGTTACACTGTATATATATATATATATATATATATATATATATATATATATATATATCGCTGGGAAATACTACATCTCAAACCAGACCTAAAAGAATTGTCTAAGGAACCCGGCCTTCTAGCATATCGTAGACCCAAGAACCTAAAAGAAATTATAGGTAGTAACCACATTTCAGGGGACAAGGTAATAAACTAAGAACAAAAACAACAGGATTTTCCCAACCATGTAACAATAAAAGAAGTTTATGCTGCAACCATATTAAACACACGAATTCATTCACGAGCTCAATCACTAAATCTACTTTCAAAATCTACCACGATTCTAACTGTAGAAGTCATAACATAATTTACCTCCTAGAATGCACACTATGCCAGAAACAATATGTAGGAAAATCTGAATGGCCCTTTCACTACAGAATTAATAATTATCGCAATCGAATTAAGTCGGCTCCCCATGAAAAATTATTACCTGTAGAACAACATTTCCGCCTGGAAAAACACGATTTCAAAACCCATGCCAAATTCACTATAATTGAGAGAATAGAAAAGTTCAGAGCAGATAACATTAGAAAGATTTTAGAGTTCCATGAAAATAAGTGGATACAACGTCTAAAAACACAATATCCAGCCGGGCTAAACCATAAATTTAACAATATAGATAGTACTAATATATAACTTTACAAATCAAAACCTACCCACATTTCTCACCCACACAAGACAGACATGCGTACGGAGGTGTTGAGGCCTCACACTTATACACACACCCACACGAATATACACACTTACACACATCATACTCACTCACTCCCTAATGAGCCAAATGATAACACACACCCACAGCAATACACACGCATACACATATCATACTCACTCACTCTCTAAGAACCAAATAACACACACACAAACACTTAACAGAGACACATCTCCTCTCCAGGACCAATAAAATTGTCAAACTGATCAGGGGAATTCAGAGAAGCATAGATCCATCCAGCTCTTATCTCAAATAACAACTTAAAAGAGACTGTTTGACCAACACAAGGAATGTTAAAAGATTCTTCGTTAAAAAGATAAAAAAAATAGAAAAAACAAATGAAAACTACAGACAAAAGTTCATTTTCTCCATCAAGACATTCATTTCTGTAGTTTACTGCTACCAGCAAGCAGAAATATTTCTTCTCCCGATGATGGCCATTTTGGCCGAAACTAGTCGAGGAATCTAAATGAAATAATAATAGAAAAACGAAAGAATATTAATCTACAACCCAGTGTGTCTGAAGATTTTAATTTTTTAATATTTTTTTATTGTTCAATATATATATATATATATATATATATATATATACTGAGAGATGTGCTACTTGCTTTTAGAACCACTGTTGCTGAATTCTGCGAGAATACTGAGAAAGTTCATGGAGATTTTAGAACTGCTGTTGTTGGAGTCTGCGGAGATATTGAGAAAGATGCTATTGTTTATTTATGTGCTAATTTATTATTTACGTATACCAGATCGTTTTAGTACTAATTTATTAAGAAGATACAATAAATTGAATTTCTTCGGTTGTTTATTAATCATAGGTCATAAGTTTAACTTGGATAAAGGCTTCTTAACGCAATTCTTCGAAATCCTGAAATTGGTCCTACACTTTTGACCTATAGTGTATAAATATATATACATTCAAGTCGGGTGAAGAACACAAGAACGTGAGACTTGAGCAACGCTCGGGGTGTGCTTTTGTTAAGTGTTGACATTGTAAAGCGTTCTTTGTTCTATCTAGATAATCTGGGCGTTGAGTAGTTTACTTTAAGGTGTTAGGTCTTCTGCTATGTTGTCTATTGGTCACACTAACAAAGTTGGTTTTAATTTAGTGTATATATATATATGAAGAAAATATACTGAAAAAACAAACAAAAATCAAATTAAATCAAATTTGATTTTTGTTTGTTTTTTCAGTATATTTTCTTCATACTGTCGGATCTATATCTATATATTTGCTTACATATATATATATATATATATATATTCTGTTTATACGTTATTTTTATAGATACAATTTATTTACGTAAATGCTCTGTTTTTTTTTTTTAATTAAACAGTATGAATTACATTCACTGGCCTGAATGTTCGAGAAATTTTGTAGAAAATATGCGTTTTCCGACAGGAATTGAGCCTGTATCCCTAACCATCATTTTGATCTGACGTGCTATACCATTTAGATACAGAGAAGCGTCTGGCTAGCAAAGTCCAAATTACTGTTTCGTGAGCAGATAAAATCGATCGAGAAAAATTGTCGAAGATTGTGTATTTATAAAAATTAATAATATATATATATATATATATATATATATATATATATATATATATATATATATATATATAAATACATACATATATATATATATATATATATTATATATATATATATATATATATATATATATATATATATATATATATATATATATATATATATATATATATATATATATATTATAATTAATACAAGTAAAGGGTTTGTCACTTAGCTGATTGATGTTACTTTCAGCATCCCGACTCTAGAATTTCGTGGACGGACCCTCCAGGAATCACTCCATCAATCCATCAGGGGTATCAGCAATTGACAGCTTATACTTCTCGATTTCTTTTTTATATGCACTTTTCAATTGTGTAAGATTTTTTAACGTGCGTATGTGTGTGTGTGTGCTTGTCCGTGAGCTTGTAATCATGCGTCCGTCTGCGGGTTAGTATGTATGTGTGTACGTGTGGAATGTCGTGGTTATTTGTCTTGTTTATTCTTTTATTTTTCACTTTACACTCACTCCTTAACCTTTTTTCTCTTTTTCATCTTTTCTTTCAATTGTAGCCATATTGACTTCCGATTTCTAGACATATATTGTCGTTGTTAATTCTTGAGCGTTCTAACATTTTCTTGAGTCAGGAAAATTGTATTTAATTTTTTTTTACACAAATATATTTTTTAATGCTTAAATAATAAAGTAAATATTTATTTCTTGGTTTATTTAAAGCCGAAACATAGTTTGTGCTCTAAGAATAATATTTGCTATGTAAAGAGGATAATATTTGCTATGTAAAGAGAATAATATTTGCTATGTATTGAAATATAACAAGGATTTTTCCTGACGCACATTTTTCTACTCTTTAACCCAGAGAGGGAAGAGATGCATCCATAAAGAACCCGACTAGTATTCGAACTCTGCTTTCCGATTTTACATTCCTAGCGGTTATCCATTACACAACTCCCACATCCCTCCTATATCCCCCAAACAAAAGATATATATATATATATATATATATATATATATATATATATATATATATATATATATATATATATATATATATATATATATATATATATATATATATATATATATATATATATATATATATATATTATTTATGTTTTTATGTTTGTACGTATAATTTGTATTGGTGCGTATTTAGACGGATGATCTTATACTTACCTTTCAGCCTGAGTATACACGAACAGGCGCAAACAGACCATACACATAAATCTTTCCGTCGGCCCCCCGATCCCCGTCGCGCTCTCTCACTCTCATCCATCCACATTCCCTGGGAAAGGCAAAAGACTAATGCATACGGAATAAGCAAATCTGTGTCCTTCTCTCTTAGATGGAAATTTAGTTGAACGTATTTTTCTTTATCGTTTGCCTTTTGGCCAATTCGTAATTAGCATCGTGATGAAAAAAATCCAGGTAAAAGTAAAAAAGAAAAAAAAAAAAAAAGAAAAAAGATAAATAAAAAAACAAAATCTTTTTACTACTTTATCAATAACTGTTTCTCACACTTTTCTTTGTTTGTTAACGTTTCTTTCTTTCTTTCTTTCTTTCTTTCTTTGATCGTTTTTTTCGTTTCTCTCTTTATTATCCTATTAGGTTCCTTTCCCTCATTTTCTTTCTTTCTTTCTTCTTTCTTTCTTTCTTTCTTTCTTTCTTTCTATCTTTCTTTCTTTCTTTCTTTCTTTCTTTATTCCCCTTCCTTTAGTTTTTCTCTTTTATTTTTCTCTTTTCTCAGTTTTTTTCTATATCAATTTCTCAGTTTGTTTTTTGTTTGTTTGTCATTTTTCTGTTTGTTTCTTTGTTTGTTTTTTCGTTTGTTCGTTTCCTTTCTTTTCCTTTCTTTTCTTTCTTTCTTTCTTTCTTTCTTTTTTTTTCTTTTTTCTTTCTTTATTATCCCCTTTTTGTTTTTTCTTTTTTTTTTACCTTTTTCCCATTCTTTTTTCTATTTTGTTTTTTTTTTTTGTTTGTTCTTTCTTTCTTTTTTCTTTTTTTCTTTTTCTTTCTTTGATCGTTTTTTTCGTTTCTTCTTTTTATCTTTAGGTTCCTTTCCCACATTTTCTTTCTTTCTTTCCTTTCTTTCTTTCTTTCTTTTTTCTTTTTTCTTTCTTTCTTTCTTTCTTTCTTTCTTTCTTTCTTTCTTTATTACCTTTAATTTTTCTTTTATTTTTACTTATAATTTCTCAGTTCTTTTTTCTATATCATATTTCTGTTTGTTTGTTTGTTTGTTTGTTTGTTCGTTTCTTTCTTTCTTTCTTTCTTTCTTTGGTCGTTTTTTTCGTTTCTCTCTTTATTATCCTATTAGGTTCCTTTCCCACATTTTCTTTCTTTCTTTCTTTCTTTCTTTCTTTCTTTCTTTCTTTCTTTCTTTCTTTCTTTATTCCCCTTCCTTTAGTTTTCTCTTTTATTTTTACTTATAATTTCTCGGTTCTTTTTCTATATCATATTTCTGTTTTTTTGTTTGTTTGTTTGTTCGTTTCTTTCTTTCTTTCTTTTTTTCTTTCTTTCTTTCTTTGATCGTTTTTTTCGTTTCTCTCTTTATTATCCTATTAGGTTCCTTTCCCACATTTTCTTTCTTTCTTTCTTTCTTTCTTTCTTTCTTTCTTTCTTTCTTTCTTTCTTCTTTCTTTCTTTCTTTCTTTCTTTCTTTATTCCCCTTCCTTTAGTTTTCTCTTTTATTTTTACTTATAATTTCTCAGTTTCTTTTCTATATCATATTTCTGTTTGTTTTTTTGTTTGTTTTCTTTTTC
>CAHIKZ030005166.1:767500-805000 GCA_903632075.3 Acanthosepion pharaonis | reverse complement strand
TTCTTTCGTCGTTACCTGAGGTATTTATTCCTTCCCTCTTTCTTTCTTTTACCCTTCCTTCTTCTTTCTTAATTTTTCTTCAAAATTTGTTCTTATTTCACCGCTCATATTTCTTTCTTTCTTTCTTTCTTTCTTTCTTTCTTTGTTTCTTTGTTTCTTTCTTTCTTTCTTTGATTCCTTCCTTCATTTTTTACTTTTAATTTTTCTTTCTTTTTGTTCCTTTCACCATAACTTCTACATTATTCTTTATCATTATTCTTTCTGATTTTTCTTGGATCATTTTTTTTTTCGTTTCTCTCTTTATTATCCTATTAGGTTCCTTTCCCTCATTTTCTTTCTTTCTTTCTTTCTTTCTTTCTTTCTTTCTTTCTTTATTCCCCTTCCTTTATTTTTCTCTTTTATTTTTACTTATAATTTCTCGGTTCTTTTTCAATATCATATTTCTGTTTGTTTGTTTGTTTGTTTGTTCGTTTCTTTCTTTCTTTCTTTCTTTCTTTCTTTCTTTCTTTCTTTCTTTCTTTGATCGTTTTTTTCGTTTCTCTCTTTATTATCCTATTAGGTTCCTTTCCCTCATTTTCTTTCTTTCTTTCTTTCTTTCTTTCTTTCTTTCTTTCTTTCTTTCTTTCTTTATTCCCCTTCTTTTAGTTTTCTCTTTTATTTTTACTCATAATTTCTCGGTTCTTTTTCTATATCATATTTCTGTTTGTTTGTTTGTTTGTTTGTTTGTTTGTTCGTTTCTTTCTTTCTTTCTTTCTTTCTTTCTTTCTTTGATCGTTTTTTTCGTTTCTCTCTTTATTATCCTATTAGGTTCCTTTCCCACATTTTCTTTCTTTCTTTCTTTCTTTCTTTCTTTCTTTCTTTATTCCCCTTCCTTTAGTTTTCTCTTTTATTTTTACTTATAATTTCTCGGTTCTTTTTCTATATCATATTTCTGTTTGTTTGTTTGTTTGTTTGTTTGTTTGTTTGTTCGTTTCTTTCTTTCTTTCTTTCTTTCTTTCTTTCTTTCTTTCTTTCTTTCTTTCGTCGTTACCTGAGGTATTTATTCCTTCCCTCTTTCTTTCTTTTACCCTTCCTTCTTCTTTCTTAATTTTTCTTCAAAATTTGTTCTTATTTCACCGCTCATATTTCTTTCTTTCTTTCTTTCTTTCTTTCTTTCTTTCTTTCTTTCTTTCTTTGATTCCTTCCTTCATTTTTTACTTTTAATTTTTCTTTCTTTTTGTTCCTTTCACCATATCTTCTACATTATTCTTTATCATTATTCTTTCTGATTTTTCTTGGATCATTTTTTTTTTCGTTTCTCTCTTTTTAGGTTCCTTCCTCTCATTTTCTTTCTTTCTTTTCTCAAGTAGTTATCCCCCCCCCAACTTCCTTTATTTTTCTCTCTTAACTTTTATTTTTACTTCTAATTGCTCGGTTCAAAATTTGTTCTTTTCTATATCATGTTTCTGTTTGCTTCTTTGTTTGTTTGTTTCTTTGTTTGTTTCTTTGTTTCTTTGCGTCTTTCTTTCTTTTCTTTCGTCGTTACCTCAAGTATTTATTCCTTCCGTGTTTCTTTCCTTTACCCTTCCTTTTTCTTTCTTAACTTTTCTTCAAAATTTGTTCTTTTTTCATCGCTCATCTTTCTTTCTTTCTTTCTTTTTTTTCTTTCTTTTTTTTTGTTTCTTTCTTTCTCTGGTGGTTATTCCTGCTCTCTACTATTTTTTTAAGTCAAAACTTCAAATCTTTCATTCTTTTATCTTTATATTGATTGAATGAAAATTTGTTTTCTCATTACGTATCTTTCTTTCTTATTAATATCTACAGTGCTTCATTTATTCTACAGTGAAATTAATATTCCTTCCTTCCTTCCTTCCTTCCTTCCTTCCTTCCTTCCTTCCTAATACTATTAAATAATGTGACGATTTGGGGAATGACTTACTCGTGCATAGCGAGTAAAGCCCCAAAGAGGCTTGGTTGAAATTAAATGTAGAAATGGTGTTTCGTCTTGTGGCTTGGAATCAGAGAAAAAACACATGAAAGAAGCCGTGATTCTGTTTATTGATTATTAGAATTAAATATAAGAAAAGAATTAAGAAAGTTAATTTAAAAAAAAATAGATGAGCTGATTGGTTCTTAAGGCATGAACATAACCGTAGAAATAACTTAGTATAACTTGGTACGTTCCTTTAACTACAAGCAACACTCGCCAAGCCAGTCGAAGATGATGACATGATAAATTATTTCCTCAGCTAAAATCAAATTTAGAATCGACTGTCCTATGTTTCATTGCTGAGCCATATAAATATAGACTTACTGCTTAGCTACATTTTTGTGTGTGATTACTCATGAAGCGACGTAATAAAAAGACAAAGTGTCTATTTATATCAGCCTTTCTTTTAATACGGTCGATGCAATGAGGTAAGTCGAGGAAATGCGGTATATTTAAAATTCAGAGATAATTCAAAATAATTTTGAGTAATTTTTAGGATTTGCCAAAAAATGATGATCTTCCTAAAATCTACCTTTTTACGAATTTTAGACATGTCTGGAAAAAAAACTCTGTTATTTTATACCTAAGGAAATTGATAAAATATCTTAAGTCAGGAAATACCTTAAACTGTTATTAAAAAAATATTATTAGGAAGAAATGTCCAGTAACCAACAATATTCTTCTTCTTTTATGTTCCGTGTCCCTTCAAGGCGTGGACGATCATGGCTCTCCATAACTTCCTATTCTTTGTAGCTCTTACCAATGTTTGTCTTTTACTATCCCTCCTATTCTGTTCAGCCATCTATTTACACAAGGTGCAGGACAGCTCAACACCGCCAACTCAACACCGCCGACTGAACACCGCCAACTGAACGCTGGGACAACTCAGGACCGAGACAATTCAGCACCAGAAAAAGCCTAAGTTTTTTTTTTATATCCGAATAAAAGTAATTTATTAAGGACTAGAACCTTAATTAGTGAATATTTTTTTGAAAAGACATTATGTAAAATATGAACCTGAGTTTTGTTTTCCATTATTTTTAAGAAAGTAAGTCATAAAGAAATTTATTTTTCTAATAAAGTAAATTGACATATAAAAATAATTCAATAAAACACACTTATTTTTAATTATTTTTAATAAAGTAAATCGTAATGTAATTTATTTTTTAATAAAGTAAATCGACATTCTAAAATATTTTTATAAAAAATAGTTTAATGGTTTACGATTTACTTTATTTCATAACTTTTCAAATACCTTATTTTAAGAAAAATATTCATTAATTAAGGTTTTAATTCTTAATAAATTACTGATAAATTAATTGAGCACCTGTGCCATTGTTGGTTGAAATTTATAAATCTTTTTCCTTAATTTATCAGGAAAATCGGTTTCTCAAGTTCACTAACTATTAGCGTTCTTTCCAGTATGGATGCAGGCTTCCTTCCTATTATTTTGCTCGAAGAAAGTTAACATTTTGTTTATATAATTATTTTCTCTTCGAGTTACAAGTGCCATCCAATTTAGTTGTAACTCCTGTTGGAAGTTCTCAAGTGATGTGGTTTCTGTTATTTGATACAGTTATTTGTTTGTGATTCTGTAGCGCCAATCCCCAACGTCCAAAGACGGATAATCCGCGTTGAGACCTACAGATTTCATTCACTCAAAGTCATTTTTACGACTGAGCTGAGAAATCTGAAGATTTAGATATTTGTGAACGAGTCTGGTGAAATGCATGATAGCCATATGAAAGTTTCGATCTGACAAGGCTATTTAAGAACATCACTCGATTTTTTTTAGGTTAACGTGTTTGTTTTGCGCAAACTTAAAGAATGTAAAAGAAAATATGAGTGAATTTAACTAATAATATTGTGGGATCTTCATTCACGCTGAAATGAAAATAAAAAAAATTTTTTACCAGCGATGTTAATTGTAGAAAACTATTGTTTATTTATTTATTTATTTATTTATTATTTCCATGGGAATTAAAAAAATTGAGCTTTAACAAGAATGATGCATAATACACAGAAAATAGTGTCATCTGTTAGGGAGCAAATTCAATGATAAAGAATTGAGTTTTAGGAAGAATGGCGCATACAACACAAAAAATTATGTAATCTGTGAGGGAGCTAATTCAATGATAAAAAATGAGCTTTAACAACAATGGCACATAAAACAGAAAATCTGTGAGGGAGTGAATGAAATGATAAAAAATTCATCTTTAACAAGAATGGCTCATAAACACAAAATATTGTGCAATCTCTGAGGGAGCAAATTCAGTGATAAAAAACTGATATTTACAAGAATAGTGCATAAAACACAGAAAATTGTGTAATCTGTGAGAGTGCGAATAAAATGAAAATAAATGACCTTTAACAAGAATGGCGCATAATACACACAAAATTGTGTCATCTGTGAGGAAGCAAATTCAATGATAAAAAAATGAGCTTCAGAAAGAATGGTGCATAAAACACAAAAAAATGTATAATCTGTGAGGGAGGAAATTCAATTATAAAAATATTGAGTTTTATCAAGAATAACGCATAAAACACAAAAATTGTGTAATCTTTGAGGGAGAAAATTAGCTGAAAAGAACTGAGCTTTAAAAAGAATGGTGCATAAAACAGAAAATTGTGAAATCTGTGAGGGAGCGAATGAAATCATAAAAAATTAAGCTTTAACCAGAATGACACATGATAAACGGAAAATTGTGTGATCTGTGACGGAGTAAATTCAATGATAAAAGGATTGAGTTTTAAGAAGAATGGCGCATAATTCAGAAAATTGTATAATCTGTGGATGAGCAGATTAAATGATAAAAAGATTGAGGTTTAAAAAGAATGACACATAATACACAAAAATCTGTAATCTGTGAGGAAGCGAATTCAATGATAAAAAAGTTGGGCGTTTACAAGAATGGCGTATAATACGCAAAAAATTATGTAATCTGTGAGGGAGTGTATTCAATGATAAAAAACAAATTGAGCTTTAACAATAATGGAGCATAATACACTGAAAATTGCGTAATCTGCGAGGGAGCGAATTCAATGATAAAAAAATTGATCATTAACAAGAATGGAGCTTAAAACAGAAATTTGATAAATACGTTTTGTTTCTCAATAAAGCCAGCGATGTTTCGTTTCACACACACACACACACACACACACACATATATATATATATATACATTTTTCATAATAATTTATCATGTCTAGACCTAGAATTTTCAAGACACACGCATATGTAGCAAAGCACTGGACTGGCTTTTCGGGATTCATGCAGAGAGAATCGAACCCGAGCCGTTACGATACGATGCAAGCATCATACCATTGGTCTAACGGGCCGCGCTGGCGAGGAGGAGGAGGAGGAGGAGGAGGCTAAGTTACAAGGCACAATATAGCGCACTCATCCTATTTCTTAGAATTAGTGGAGGATGCTCACTGCTGATGAAAACCAAAAATGACGAAACGGGTGTCCAGATTTTAGGTCTAGACATAATGGAAATAATGCAAAATGCCAAAATTACTAATCACACACAGACACACACACACAGATATATATATATATATATATATATATATATATATAGAGAGAGAGAGAGAGAGACAGACAGAGACAGATAGAGAGGGAGGAGAGAGAGAGAGAGTGTGTGTGTGACACACACACACACACACACACACACACACACACACACACACACTTCAGGTATATGAAAATATGTTGCATGATTATAAAAAGAAGTAATGGAATTTTTGTAATTATGAATACATATTTGAGTAGATGCTTGTTTGGCCGGTAAATTTTCTTTGTGGCCAAGTCGGTTAAAGCACGTTGGATCTAAAGAGAGTTCCATATGTCCATGTGGATACAGGTTCGAATCCTGGTGGTGAGCGCATATTTTTCTTTAATAAGATTTCTCGAATATTCAGGCCGGTAGACGAAAATAAATAAATATACTGTTTAATAAATAAACGGAGTTTCTACTCAAATATGAGTATCTACTAAAAATAAATTTTAAAGTGATAAAAACTGTCGGATTAATAAATAGAAAATCCACTACTTCTTTAGAAACTGCATTGTTTACGTTTTCGTAAAGACAAAAGGAAAACTCATCTTATTCTGATGAAAACGTGTCGGCTAAGATAAATTTTCTTTTTGTCTTCAGTCATATTTTCCTTTTACGAATATATTTTTAGTTATATCTGAATTTTTACACACACACACACACACACACACACACACACACACACACACACACACACACACACACACATATATATATAGAGAGAGAGAGAGTGCGATGGGTAAATTGTTGGCATTTTATATTTTTAATTTCGCGCATGTGCGTTGTTTGATTTTGACTTTGTCGACTGCATAGTATAGTAGAGTCGGTTGGGCACCTTCTGTGAGAAAAAGAGCACCATATTGCAATTCACTTCGCCAGAAATTGTGAAACGGCATGCTGTACTGCTTGGCATTCTCGCCGGTTGCTCGAATACGTACATTTCAGAGTGTTTGGGTGTCAATCTCAGGGCAGTTTAGAGGGTTCAAAAAGAATTGGACGAGTCTAATGGTATTTACGATGAAATGGCAACTCAGAAAACTCACTATGATCGTTCTGATAACAAAAGAATTGCCAAATTGGTTGGCGTGGGCCTCGGACTCAACACGGAGGCCTACATCAAGTGCCTTGAGGAGGTAGTGCTGCCCTGGGTCAAGAGGGTGGCTGCTGGAAGGACCTATATCTGGCAACAGGACTCTGCACCATACAACACAAGCAGGAGAACCCAATCATGGCTGGTAAATATATTTGTTAAAATGAGATGTCAGTGTTATTTTTCAGGACGTTGGCGTTCATGGCTTTCCACAATTTCCGGTCTCTTGTCGATCTTAGTAAATCTTATCTTTTTGTTATCTCTCTTAAACCTTGTTCTGCTAGCCATTTGTTTTCCTCTTGCCTTTAATTTATCAAGTGAGTATCAAATTTTCCAAGCACTCTTTTTTCATTGTGTGCCTTAGAAATTTCAGCTGCCTCTTCCTAATGTTAAGTGTCCTTTTTGTTTCTAATTTTTCATGTTTTGTATTCTCAGCATCGTTCTTTACAACCCCATTTCTTCTGCTTTTATTCAGCTGTGAGGAAATTGTCCAGCATTCACCGTGATGTAAGAGGAATGATATTACGTAACAGTTCAGTATTCTCTTCTTTGTCCTGTAACTGCAAAGGTTTAATTGCTTCAGTAATTCCATTATCAATGATATTTCAGCGTGCGGTGGCACTTAATCATTGTCATTTCTTCAAGTCTCATGGTATTAGCAGAAAAGGGACTCTTTCCGATGTAAGAATCTGAAGTTCGTGTGGTTTATCTATTAAACTCACCCACTCACTACTCTTTTGCTACTCATGAGGCATTGCAGAAACAAAATAATACAACTGGTGATATGATATAACGTAAGGAGAATTTTGCCTTTCCCAAGTTTTTATCATAGAATTTGCTCCCTCAGAGATTGCACAATCTTTTGTGTTTATGCGCCATTCTTGTTAAAGATGAATTTTTTTGTCATTTACTCCTCACAGAAATTGTTATATGCTATCTCTGCAGAAATTCGAACTCGCTTCGCTGATTCCGTATTGATAACTACTGTGTCACCTCGCACTTCTGCATAAAAGATAACATGCAAAACTATCTAGATATGTTCAGATAGTCTGTCAATACAAGGTGCACAGAGGAAGCACCATTCAAAATGGCAGGTTAGAAAAACTGTACCATTGCACTTATGTTCTTTTTCGTCTTTCCCGCCGCCACATGCAAAAAGCGATGCATATTTTACGCGGGAAGATCAAAGATAGAAAAACTTGCCACCTTAATATAAGTTTTATGAATGCAAAGAAACGTTTCAGTCAGAAAATGACATTTCTCTTCGAAAACAGAAACAAAAAACAATACAATACAATACAATACTATATATATATATATATATATATATATATATATATTTCAATGATCACTTTAAGAAAATAAAGAAACAAATCAGTAATCAATAACATACTGTCATAAAAATAACTGTTTGGCATGTATTTTGCTTGTGTTTTCACCCGTATACTTATTGGTGTTTTATTAATATGATGCTTGAGTTTGAAGCAGGGTCGTTGAGGGTGTGTTTCTTGCAATGAGTTCAGATAGGATGCGCTTTGCTCATTTTATTTTATTTTTATGCACGCATTATCCATCTTACATTCTTTCGAGTTATAAACTTTAAAGAATTCAAACAAAACCTTCTGTAAAAACTGAGGTTGGACAAAATGAAAAAAAAAAAAAAAAAGATGTAGATATTTTTTGTCTCATTCTTCTTCTTCTTCTTCTTCTTCTTCTTCTTCTTCTTCTTCTTCTTCTTCTATGTGCCGTATCCCTTCAGGACGTAGACAACCATGACTTCACACATTTTTCTGTTCTTTGTAACTCATAATAAATTTTGTTATTTTGCTGTCTCTCCTAAAGCTTGTTCTGCCATCCATTTACACACCTGGTAGATTACGCGTTTTTTTTCTCTCCCCCTTTTTCCTTCCATCTGTTCTCTGAGTATTAGATTTTCCAAGCCTTCTTTCCTCCTTATATACCGGGGGATTTTCAACTATCTCTTTCTGATGTCAATTCTCAGCATCCTTCTCTAAAACCAGAATTCTGTTGCTTCAAGACTCTTCTTCATATGTTGGGATATTTTCCAGCATTCACCGTCATGTAGGAGAACAGATATTACGTAACAGTTCAGTACACTTTGTTTCCAATGAAATTTTCCTGTTTCTTAATATTCTCTTTCTGATGTCAATTCTCAGCATCCTTCTCTAAAACCAGAATTCGGTTGCTTCAAGACTCTTCTTCATATGTTGGGATATTTTCCAGCATTCACCGTCATGTAGGAGAACAGATATTACGTAACAGTTCAGTACACTTTGTTTCCAATGAAATTTTCCTGTTTCTTAATATTCTCTTTCTGATGTCAATTCTCAGCATCCTTCTCTAAAACAAGAATTCGGTTGCTTCAAGACTCTTCTTCATATGTTGGGATATTTTCCAGCATTCACCGTCATGTAGGAGAACAGATATTACGTAACAGTTCAGTACACTTTGTTTCCAATGAAATTTTCCTGTTTCTTAATATTCTCTTTCTGATGTCAATTCTCAGCATCCTTCTCTAAAACCAGAATTCGGTTGCTTCAAGACTCTTCTTCATATGTTGGGATATTTTCCAGCATTCATCGTCATGTAGGAGAACAGATATTACGTAACAGTTCAGTACACTTTGTTTCCAATGAAATTTTCCTGTTTCTTAATAATTTGTTTAACTTTGGAAATTTATCTTTCGTTTAATCCACTGCACCTTCGGATTTCAGTCCCTCACTTTCCATCCTCTGTTAAAACACTTCCAAGATATTTATATTGTTCTACTTGTTTTATTTTGGTATCTCCAATTTGTATTTTGCATGTTGGGCTCATTTTTTTGGTGAAAACTATGCATTCCCTCTTCTTAAAAGTAGATCTGCAAGTGGTTTCATTTTTAATTAATCGTGACTTTTCGCAAATGTCTGCTCAGAATAGTACAATGTTAAATGGCGGGTTTGAATTTGGCTGCGAAAATTCTATTACGTCAATCATCCAAATCGACGAAACCTTAAGAATCAGTGTTAGAAACTTTGTCATTTACCTGGGTTCGCGCATGTATATAACGTCGTAGTAAGTCTCGTGGATTATCGGACAACTATTGTAGTTTATATCCGGTGAGTATTTAATACGCCACAAGAGACCGGTGGCCCCACATAATCCAGACCCCTTGGCATTTCTCCCGGGAAAGGTACTGCCTGATTGAACCCTCCCAGGACGGGACAAAGAATCATATAAGAACATTCTCTGTAGGTTTTTCTTTTAAATATATATTTTCCCGTAACTCTTACTGAAACTTCTCACTGAGCAAGGGTGTGATAGCCAACAGAACACCAATCACATAATATAGCTAGAAGCATAAAACTACCTCAGCCACAAGGCAGGTCTACTGAGGAAGGTTATTGTATTTGTTCATTTAGCTATATACTAAACTTAAATTTTCTGGAATGAGTATACAAAAAAAAAAAAAATGGTATCCTTGAAGATCGAACTCACTATACCAGCGAATGGTCTGAGTGAATGTGCTTGTGAACTATTGCTCTACAGCTAATCTTGATACTTATTAGTTTTAGTTTAGTCCATCAATTAAGTCAGGTCACGTTACGAGTTCTACTGACACCTTGTAACCCAGTAGTATCTGCCAGATGGTCGGATCACCTATAGAGAAACCGGTTCCTCCACCAGGCTTTTCTGGTTGGTGAGGGTGACTAGACATCCAGCAGGATTAAAATCAAGATCTGTCAAAGGGTGGATGAAGATTCTTTTAGAGTCAACGACCATCTACTACAATTGTTTGTATAGACTGTGCTGCATAGCTATGTATACAGCTAGTGACGTGATAACATGACATCACTGGATGGAGAGCTTTCGACACTGAAGTTAACAGGCAAGATGGAGGATTCTCTTGCTGAAATCAACGGTCATAAGTTCGTGACCAAGGTGAATTTTCAAGTTGAGGGACATCAGCTGTGGTTTGATCTAAAGAGGGACGGGCTTTGCCAGTTCTACTTGCCCAAGACATGCTAGGCAGTAATTAATACCTCCCCAGATTTCAACACATATGTGTGGAGTGTACTTGTCAGTGTTCTCAGCTGCACAACGATCCTATGACCACACTTGGTCATGGCACTGATGAGGATGGTGATTAGTACATCGAAATATCAAATGGGGTCAGTAAGATTGTATTGCAACAGTGTTACAATCAGACGAAAGCCAACACGTTTTGAAAACGGCCTTTTTTTTGCCTGGTTTCGAACATCGACCGGTAACACCACCGGTACATGTGTAACTTAAGAACAAGAAAACACATGGATGAAGTTTATTTGCTTGTCTTCAATATATTTAACCAAGGAATAAATAAAGACCGAAAAGCTTATATTTCTGCATTTCATTGGCAGGTCAGGTATTTTAAATGAAAGAGCAAACCATCATCTGTAAAACAGAATGTATGGTCATTAACAGGATGACAATACCATGTGCTCTAAGCCTGGATGTGCAGGTGGTGTAATGAATAACTGCTCGGAATTGAAAATCAGAGAGCCGAGTTCCACTTCAAGTTGGGTTCGTTATATTCACTTACGCGCAAATATCCGTGGAAAAAAGTATGAATCCACCACTTCTCCCTCAGCTAAGGATTAATGAGAAGAATTTGTATCAGTGAATTATTATTGTCTCCAAAAAATCATTACAATCTAAAAAAATATCTTTTGGCTTTAAATAACTTGCAAAAGATTGATAAGCCGTAAAAAACAAATCGTTTATCAACAAGAGGAACAGACAAGATGCGAACAACAAATAGAAAATATCAAAATAGAGTAAGTACAGAAACTTAGCCATCTCGGAAGTATTATGACAGACGAAGAAAAATGTGATACAGAAATCCATATGGGAATAGCAAAAGATGCCTTCCAAAAACTAAGAAAAGTATGAAGAAACAGGGATATTTCGTTAAAGCAAAGATAACATTGCTCATCTGCTATGTAATATCAATTGTCTTATGTGGCAGTGAATGCTGAACAATTTCTTCATGAAAAGACTTGAACAATTTCTTTAGGCGAAGAAACTTGAAGCATCAGAAATGTGGTTCTACAGAAGGATGCTGAGAATACTATGAACGGAATATGTGAGTAACGAGAAAGTTTAAAGGAAAATTGAACCCCCCCAAACAAAAACAAAAAACAAACACGATTTATCTGTGTAAAGGGAGATAACGGAAACACCCGGAAGTAGCATAGCACATGGAACTAGGACAATCTACCCCAGTGGACGAAATAAAGGGTTCAGTTCGAAATTCCAATCACCTGAAGAAGGCCGGAACGTACAAGAGCTGAAACGTCGTGAATATGGGAACAAAGATGAGGACAACAATCTGAATAATGTAAATAGTGTAAATAATTACAATAGATAATGGTTTAAAGACAGTTAAAGAAGACATTTATATTTAGAATCAGAAAGAGACAGTTGAAAATTCTAGAACTCATTATGAAGAAAGAAGGTTTGGGAAATTTAGTACTCACAGGGCGTGTTCATAGGAATGAGGGAAACAGCGAGGAATATACTTAACAAGCTTGTAAACAGGTACTAGGACAGATAGTAAGGTTAAAAATCTTGCTAAGTGCTACAAAGGATAGCCTCGTGGATAAAAGCGTGGGATCGTGAATTTGTTGACATAGTAATTGTGAGTTCAATTCCTGGGCCGGACAGTGAGTACTTAGGCCCAGTGGAAAACAGGGCGAGCAATAACTAAGTAGTACTAACTATGCGAACTATATGAGATATCCTTAAACATGAACAGTGGACTTTCACACTCCGTAAATTAAATAAAGGGTTCTGTTCTGAATTCGGAAGTAGGTTACCCGGATGGGTATACACCTGATGAAGTCCGGAGGGTAAAACAGCCGAAATGTTATGATAGCAACAACAAAGATGAAGATAATAGTCCGAATGTAAATAAAGGATATAAATTGTGGGAAGCCATGATCACCTACGTCCTGAAAGAAGAAGGAGGAGGAGGAGAAGAAGAAGAAGAGAAAGAAGAAGAAGAAGGAGGAGGAGAAGAAGAAGAGAAAGAAGGAGGAGGAGAAGAGAAAGAAGAAGAAGGAGAAGAAGAAGAGAAAGAAGAAGAAGGAGGAGAAGAAGAAGAAGAAGAAGAAGAAGAAGAAGATTTTGATTGAAAATATCCTTATATAGGTAAACAGGGAGGCTTGTTTCATGCTTCTTTTTGTATTATTGCTCTTACAAATTTTCTCATGCCATGAACTTTTAGGTTGTTGATGATCATGGCTTCCCACATTTTCCTCTTCTTTATTATAAATGAATTACCATGATATTTTGAGAAAGGTAGTGGTATGGTTTCCTGTTTCTTTCTCCATGGTTCTGAATTCAGAATCGCCCTTCACTTAGCCTGTCTGCCAACCAAGGCTAGAAAACCCACTCTACCTGCTATTTAATCTAAAGCTAGGGAGCAGGAAAGACAGAAATGATTTCATGCTTTTCTCAATTGCGTCAGTGAACGCCAGATACATGGCTGAAGTTTGAACTCGGCTCACTGATCACTATTTGCCCGTCCCTGATATTTTAAAAGATTTGAATATAAAACATATTTTGTTTCGGGCGCTATTTTTAATTTTAATTCTGAAAGTTAATGATACCCCAAAATAATTTTATTTCAAACTAAAATAAAAAAAAAAAAATAGATAAAGAAAAAAATAATAATCGACCTCTCATTTTTTTCTTGAATGATTTATTATTTTTATGTTGCTTAACGCCATAACGCAATTTAATTACGCTATGTTTTAAAAGTTTCAACAATTTTTTTTAAATTTAATTCGTACAAATGGTGATAACTGGCAGTAGCGATTGTATTGCGTTTTAGTAGTTTCGTATAATTTAAACTTTAAAGATACATTTTGTAAAATTATGTCAAAAAGATTGGAAATGTCAACAAAAAATTGTAAAAATAATATTTTAACAATAATCTAATGTCTCATTTCTTCAAGTGAATTTGAGTCTTGATTTTGATATATATATATATATATATATATATATATATATATACGCATATCCCTCCCCCCCCATATATATATATATATATATATATATATATTAGCACACGTTTACATACATAAATACACACATATATATTATATTTATGTGATAAGATGTAGTGGAGATATTACTACGATCGCATGAGGATTTTTTGAATAAGAAATAGCAGAGGGTATGAGATGTCAAAGGTGTCTTAGTTTGGACTAAGAAGTCTTCTTGGTGGAGAAACAAGACACATTTTGCCACGATGGCATCCTGCGGTCGAAAAGAGAGCTATAGATAGATAGATAGATAGAGAGATAGATAGATAGATAGATAGAGAGAGAGAGAGAGAGAGAGAGAGAGAGAGAGAGAGAGATGTTTTGTACCCTTCCTTTATGCTACTTTATACAATGCCACATCGTGAGCATATTAAGAAAAGTCTCACATTTTGTTTAGAATTTATTTATTATTAGATTTATACCGTTATCAAGGATAAGGTTGGTTTTATTGAAAAAAAATTCTTTTTTTCTGTCTTTCTAAGTTTTAGAATGTGTAATAATTGAAAAAAAAAAAGTTTTCCTTCAGAATAACTTTATTTATTATCTTTTTTCTTCTGCAAGTCTTACGCCGTAATTTAACAACCGGGGTAGGGGGGGTCAAAACAAATGACTATGGGTAACCGTCATTTCGTCAACGCTTACATCAACAAAACTTTTCTCATTATTGTTAGCGATAAGTTTAATATGAAAATAATACATAAAACGAATGAATCTTGTGATTCTTTTCTTTTCTCATTTCTTACATTTTATACTTTCTTTCTTTTGGTTCCTGATGGATCAACTTTTTTATAGAATGAAAATAATACATATATACACAATCTTCTCGTATATTAGAAGAACCTCAAACACCTTTGAAATCGATGATTAACAAATAGAGGCAATTTTAATTGAATATGTAACGGCATTCATTTACCAGGTTGTTACAAATGTCATCATCGGTGTTGACTCGTTTGTTGAAGAAGGATATTATTTTGTATTGGATAAAGATTACGTGATAGGTAGTTGGGGAAATATTTTTTGAACAGGAGAAAATGTAGTGAAAATATTGTATCGTATAAAAACGCGTGGTTCGAGAACTAAGGATCTCTCAAGTAGAGGAACTTGGCACTTCTTGACATTAAGCACACTGTGAAGAGCGAATGTCTATTAGTTCATCTTAAATATAAGGATATAAATTGTGGGAAGCCATGATCACCTACGTCCTGAAGGAAGAAGAAGAAGAAGGAGGAGGAGAAGAAGAAGAGAAAGTAGAAGAAGAAGAAGGAGAAGGAGGAGAAGAAGAAGAGAAAGAAGAAGAAGCAGGAGGAGAAGAAGAAGAGAAAGAAGAAGAAGAAGTAGAAGAAGAAGAAGATTTTGATTGAAAATATCCTTATATAGGTAAACAGGGAGGCTTGTTTCATGCCACCTAACGTCTGTTAGAGGTCCCATGGCTGATAAACGTGCGGGTGTAATCGCACACATTTGTTTCAAATCACTATTATGAAATAATAATAGAGTCAATTTTACTTGAATATGTAACGGCATTCATTACCAGTTTGTTACGAGTGTCTTCATCGGTATTGACTCGTTTGTTGAAGAAGGATATTTTCTTGTATTGGGTGGAGAAAGTACGTAACAAAAAACTATTGGAACTGCTAAGTGACTATGACATATTTGGGAATGATATTAAAATAATCCAGAACCTATACTGGCAGAAAATCGTCTACCTACGGACAGAAAATAAATTCATTAAATATGCAAAAAAATAGAAAGGAGTATAAGACAAGGATGTGTCTTCTCACCGGACTTATTCAACCTATAAAGTTAGGAGAATCTGTTATGTTTTTGGCAGCCACAACCCTAACAACATAAGATATGCAAATGATATAGTGTTGATAGCAAACACAGAAAGGAAACTACAAGAATCCCTACAGAAGAAGGTGAAAGAAAGCGAGAAGAAAAATAAAAAATAAACATCAGTTTCAAGAAGACAAAATGCATGGTTTTCAGCAAATAAAAGAGCTCAACATGCAAATTACTAATTGGAGATACCAAAATCAAACAAGTAAAACAATTTAAATATCTGGGAAGAGTTTTAACAGAGGACAGAAAGTGCGAAATCTGAATGCGCATTAGGATAGCGAAAGATTCCTTCAAAAGAGCTAAGTAAATTATTAAGAAACAGGAAAAGTTCGTTAGAACACAGAAAAGAGAACTGTTACGTTATATCAGTCCTCCAATATGGCAGCGAATGCTGGACAATCATATCACGGATGCAGAAGAGACTTGAAGCAAAAAAAAATGTAGTTTTACAGGATGAATCTGAGAATAGAATAGACCGAACAATGAAGACAAACTTTTGAAGAAAACCAAAAAACCTTTATATTTAACACCAGAAAAAGTCAGTGGAAACTTTTAGAGCACATAATGAGGGAAATGGACTTGGAAGATTTGATACGCACAGGGCAGATTGAAGGTATGAGGGCCAGAAGAAAGCAACGCAAAACCTACCTGGCAAGCTTGAGTGAATGGGTGTCGGCTTTGGGAGAGATATCAAAAAAGATAAAAGTTATTATGAGCTATAAAGAACAGGACATTGTGGATAGTCATGATCGCCTATACCCTGAAGGGACACGGCACATAGAAGAAGAAGAAGAAGAAGAAGAAGAAGAAGAAGAAGAAGAAGACGAAGAAGAAGAAGAAGAAGAAGAAGATGCTTTTGAATATTTACTATATAAATGAGCGGGGGGAAATTTCTCCATGTGAAGGTGGGCGATGACACAGAACAAGTGGGAACCCCGGATATATATGATATATATCTGAATGTATATAGGTGTATCATTACTTGAAATGAAATTAAAAGGCTTAAAATCAGGAAATAATATAAAGAAAGAAAATCAGCAAAGTAACAAAAGCAATAATGGAGATCAAGGCAAAGAGGAAACATTATACATATTTTGCATGATATAAGCAAAAAAATTTTAGTCAGATAAGCAAACACTGCACACATCCGACATTTAAAAACTTTTGGTAAAAAAAACAAAAAACCCCCCAAAAAACCCTGATGTTTAGTTAAAAGTCCAAATACCCGAGGCTGACGAAAATGTCTCATCATGAAAATAGCGTCTGTCATCAGTGATGGCTGATCTTTATGCAGGCGTCTAGTTAAACATTGATAAGTAAAGTAGTTTGTGATTGTCAATAAAAAGAAGTAAACTGGAATTCTAATCAACCATATTGAACTTCGATGTCTTTCTCTGTGATGATTTATTGAACAGGAGACAGTCTAAATCACATTCATGAGTCGTCGTACCTAAACGCTTATATATATATATATATATATATATATATATATATATAATGGTATATATACATGCATTTGTAAATGTGCGTTTCAATACATTTGGAAAATAAAGACTGAATACACAATTGAAAATTTTTTGCGCTCGAAAATGTTACACACACCTTTGTACGCATAGATATACATATATGCAAGTAGATCAATATATTTATATATACGTTGGCTTTTTTAGTAATTAAAAATACGTTAATGTGTTCATTATCTATCTATCTATCTATCTATCTATCTATCTATCTATCTATCTATCTATCTCATTGTTCATTATCTATCTATCTATCTATGTTCATTATCTCTCTCTGTCTCTCTTCCTCTATATATCTATGGAAAACACAGCAGCAAGGCGTAGTTTTTTTAAGAACTGTGTCCCCATACTTTCTCGTAGAGTCTACGGGACTAGATGACGAGGCGGCTAGCTAGTGAGCTATTCCAGATATATAACATTTGTGTTTTTTTTAATCTTATATATATATATATATATGTATATATGCCGGGTGTAACAGCAAAATTGTCCAAATTGTGTGACAGCATTATTGTTAAAACAAGTAAACTAATTCAGTTCCTTTTATCAGGTTTTCAGATAAGACTTTAAACATGTTGACACCATTCGTTGTAAGAATCACTAAAAACCTTTTTGAACTATTCAGCTAAAAAGAGAAAATGTTAAAATTGTTTTGTATCAGCTCCACTTTCTTTACAAATGAGCAATGGTGAGAGGAAAATAATTCAGGCTTTCAGTAAAGGTACCAATATTCTTACATTGGCTTCCATCATCAAAGTCCATTCAATACCCATCAAGAGAAGGGTGAATAAGTTTTAAAAAGAGGGAATAGTAGGGAGAAAAACTGGATCAAGAAGAGGGATCATCATTTCAACTAAAGAGCTAAAGAGATCAATTAGAAATGATCCAATTCAATTCATAAGACGTTTGGTATGCGAGAGAAGAGTTTCTGCTATGATAGTCCAAAGAACAATGAAAAACGACTGAAAATGAAATCCCGGACAGAAAGCTAGAAGGTTAGAAGGGGCGAAGATCACCTTGAATAAGTTGGAAAATGATCCTGGAATAATATATATATATATATATATATATATATATATATATATATATATATATATCAACTTTATTTCAATCCTTCATGATATTCCGATCCTTAGCTATAATTATTTCACGATGAACATGGCATTTTTATTATCGATTTCATCACGATTCTTCTATTAAACTTGGAGAGTAATTATACATTCTTATTGCTCAAGGTCCAATAGCGTCATAAAAACCTCGTGGAATTCCAGTAAGATATCTTTAATTACTTCTAAGATACAATAGTTCAAAGCTTAATCTAAAATGGTCAATTTTGATTTTACACGATTTGACAATTTTGCTGTTACACTCGTGTCATGGGTCCTTACCTATAACCTATAGAATGAACTCTTCCTAACACGATGTATACTACACCTCTCAAGAGAGAGGGTCGAATCGAGCCGAGCTTCTCGGCTTGACGGTCGAACTCTCTGCCTCTGAGCAGAGAGGAACCCGGGCGAGGCTCCGCCGAAGGGCAGAGTCTCGTTCGGGGAGGTTGACTAACCCGATCCCGTTTATACGGGTTCTACGGGCATTTTTTGGCCGAGCCTACGGGCTCGGGAAACCCACGTTAAACTCGGAATTGTGCCATATGCAACCCTCGTGGGGTGGTGGCTAGATACCGAATCGAGTCGAGCCGATAGTAGTTCACTCCAAACCAGACTGACAGTCATACTAACACCTTCCACATCTTGTATTGTTATTTCGTGTAATATAACTTAGTTATTTCTACTATTGTGTTCGTGTTGTACTTCCTTGGTCCTAACCTGAACCATAACAACTCGGTATATGTTGATATTTCTAAAACGCTCTATATGTCTATGCTTTAACGTGTATGAATATTTTAGAAATATGCATATTTGTACACATAAAAAAATTCTCTCTTTCTTCCACACACGCGCATATAAACACATATATACACATTCGTGGGTTTGTGTTTATGTATATAAATCATAGTCAACTTTCCGGTTTAATAAAGATCTGTTTGATCTTTTCTAACTTGGAAGAAAGAAAACTGTTGCAAATGAAAAATCAGCTCAAAACTGCATTCAACAAATCTAATAGATCATCATCATTTTTTACTAAATTTTTACGCATAGAAGGTCCAAGAACCACTCAAGGTGGAGTGTTACTGAATGAGGCCACGTGACGGCTGCTTAGTGACTTCACATCATAGGATGACGACAGTGGTCAGTGTTTTAGTCAGTTTTCAAGAGTCAAACCGAGCAGTTGCTTTTTTTTTTTTAGTCCGACCCCTTCGGCCTCGGTTAACTCTAAATCTGCCTCCTCATGTCCTCGCAATTGACATAACAGATGAATCCGGTCCGCTCAAATTGGAAATCCTAAATAAGGCATCTCTAGAAAAAACAGAAAAATCTCCGGAAACCAATTGCCGTTGTGAATTATTACAAAGTAAAACCCTATCTTTTCGTATTTTTTCATTCTGCTTGTTCTGGCATATATATATATATATATATATATATATATATATATATATATATATATATATATATATATTCATCGTGAAACATGTGTATTTAATTTTGTGCGGCATAAAACTCTCTCAGAACAGAGCATGTTTGTTTTTCCTTTTCTTTAAACTATTCCGTTCCGTCCGTAAAATATGGTGTTATTATATCATATAATAATGCCCATAATAGACTGGGTGAATATTCCTTTCTTCCATAGCTCACTCATTTGCTGGTGACTTACCCAACATGTGATATTATTAACATCCATTAATAGTATTCTATAATGAAATATAAGATATTAAAGATCACTTCTGAAAAGTGTGCAGAAACTCGGCTAAGAAGACTATCTATCTATCTATCTATCTATCTATCTGCTAGGTGTGCCGAAAACTTCTCGGTTCGACTAAGAAAAAGTTTAAAAATTTGATGCTTAGATAGTTTTTTCAAATTTTGCGCTTTTCACACACACACACACACACACACACACATAGATGAACATACAGTGTTTGGGGGTATATGTATATTTATGCACAAAACCACACACACGCATAGATGAACATACAGTTCTTCGAAACCTTGATTACTTCCTTTATTTTGTTGATTAATTATTTCCAATTTGATTTGATGATATTTAACTCGTCAAATAGGCTTCGTAAGAAAGTGTAATATTTGAATTGATAATAATGTATGTATTTCGTGCTTATATCTTGCGTGAAATATCTTTGCGAATATAAATATGCAAGTACTTGCATATAATCTAATATATACAATTAACCTTATCATCAACAATAGCAACACACCTGCAAGATCTAGATTACAGACAAGCAATAATATTTATGAATTCATATGCCCATTATGGAACTGCGTTCAGGATCAAATTAAATTCATGAATAATTATATTGGACATACCACTACATGCCTATCAAGAAGACTCACGTTACACCTCTTTGACTATAGTTCAATTAAGACTCATTTAAACACACATGGAAACTTACCAAACTCCATCCACAATATACTTTTAGAAGATACAAGTATAATAGCCTCATCCACATACAAAAATAAATAAATAAAAATAATGGAAGCACTAATAATAAAAACAAAACAAAACAAAAAGCCAACACTCAATAATATCAACATGGCCGTGTTTGGAAAATAAAATAAAAAAACAAAAAAACAAAAAAAACAAAACAAAACAAAACAAAACACATAACTTTTGATACATACATAAAAAATCCATACAGTTAATAAATAAAAAAATCATCGTTGATAATGATTTAAAGAATAGACGAAAGCGCTCGGATATCTAGAACATTTGGACAATTTTTACACACTTTATGTCCAGAAGAGAAAAAAAAACATATATGAACAGAAGAAAAATTAAACAAAAAACTTAATCGCAGTACCTTGTCAGTTGCCTTTAATGAAACTTGTATAAAAGAAGGATTGCTGTCCAAATACACAATTAATATATATATAATATATAGATTTGTGCGTACGTAGATTATATATTGTCGTCTTATATGTTACGTTTCCTTGAATATATACCACTGTACATACCAAAGTCTGAATCTGTATTTGCATGCAGACGTATGTTTATATAAAAGTGTCTATATGCTTGTGTATGTTTACATGAGTGTGTATGATTGGTTTTTATTATCTATCTGTTGTGTCGCTTTGCGTTCATATATCAACACTAGATACACCGTAGTGTGAATACATATACGTCCACATGTTCCAATCTTCTCTGTTGTTGATAAGAATTTCAGTCTGTGTATCTCCTTGTGCGAATCTGTATGCGAGATTGATCCTGTTGCCACCTGATTAAGTTTCGAATCACGGCAAAAGACGGCAAATCTCTTCAAACCGATTGTCTTTTAATTAGCGACAACATACAACACCACCTGAGACTAGTACTTAATTTGGTGGATGCGTAAAGGTGGTGCTATCGGTCGGTGTACAACCACTGTAAAGTGTATTTGCGAGGTGGTTAGGTGTAGGACTGCTCAAGAACTTCAGATCATATCAGGTGATTATCACAGATTTTACAAGTATACGACAATCTAGTGAGTAGGGATATCATGCGAATGGTGAGTACTTGTTTCTGCTATACCAGGGGTGGCCAAACCGCGGCTTGTGAGCCTCATGTTTATTTTCTAAGCGTTAGATGTGGCACAAGGCCGAAAGCATGGGGCACCCAGTGAGGATTGAACGTCACTACACAGTCGTAATTATTCTAGCAAGGCAAGCTTGTTAACCATTACACCACGACTGGATGCCCGGAGCCTCAAGCGCTTCTTTGACCTTTAATATTAGGTTCATAGAAATATATTGGCTGAGTTCCTTTTTTTCACATATAATATAAAAGGTAAATAAGAAAAATGTCAAGTTTTACAATCATTTACTGTATATGAATTGAGACCCCATTGGATAAAACTTTAAGTTTAACATTAATGTGTATGAAAGAAAAACATATGTGTAAATTTTGTTCGCGTCTTGCGGCTCTCAAACATATGAACTTTATCGTATGTGGCTCTTACTTTAAGCAAGTTTGGCCACCCAAATTTGTATAGATATGAACAGGCATAGCTAGATAGATAGATATGAATAACAATAGTCAGAGAAAGATAGATAGATAGATAGATAGATAGATAATCTTTAAAGCCATTACGTATTTAGCAAATTTTGAAGATCTCTTATAATATCTATCTATTTTGTCACAAAAGGTAAAAAGGCCACCCTATAGATTTCGAGACTAAAAACTGAATGCTGCGTGCCTTTTTCTAAACTAAACTGGCAAAGTGGGTATCTTCCTGAAGGGTTTAATCATATATACCTGGGGGTGGCCAAACCGCGGCTCGTGAGCCTCAAGCGTTTCTTTGACCTTATTAGGTTCGTAGAAATATGTTGGCTGACTTCCTTTTTTCACATATAATATAAAATTAAATAAGAAAAATGTTAAGCTAATTATTTACTGTGTATGAATTGAGACCCCATTGGATAAAACTTTAAGTTTAACATTAATGTGCATGAAAGAAAAACATATGTGTAATTTTTTTTCGTGTCTTGCGGCTCTCAAACATATGAACTTTATCGCATGTGACTCTTACATTAAGCAAGTTTGGCCATATAACAATCGTAAGTATAAGATAGGTAATGGAAGCATGGCCGAGTGGTTAGAACGTTCGCTTACCACGAGACCAGTGTTCGAATCTCATCATGGTCTATTTAGTAGGAAGGTGACTTTTTGATGGCATAAGTCTGGGGAGGCAATCCTAGAGAGCGGAAAATGGAAAGTGCCTGACCCAAGCCTTCTGAGTGAAAATGGTTTTTTAGGAGCCGTCGATGGTTGTACTAGCACGAAGTGCAGTGTATTGGCCTTGATCATGCCAGATAATGCGCTCTTTGGGCTCTGTGGGCGTTGACAAACACAAAATGCGCGCCTACAATAGGGGTTGGTTAACCCTGCCCTAGTAGACAATCATACTCGGCTACCAGTTGCTAGCCACCATAAAATAGGTAAAATGACATGTTGAGTTTCTGTCCGAATTTCTGTGATGAGGAGTTTACATTATTGACACACGAAATATTGTCTTCATCTAGATATAGACATCTAGACAAGGGGAGTGGAACGAGAACAATCTAGATTAAATAAAGGGTTCAGTTCAAAAATTCCTTGTAGGTTACACGGACCAAGAAGCACCTGATTAAGGGCGGAGTGCACAACGGCCGAAACGTTGAGATAAAAACAACAAAGATATGGACAATAGTCTGCGAGTAAATAATAGTGGTTAAAGTATTAAAGCTTTCTTTCTCTGAAGTGAGTTGTTAATAAACTGGACCTGGGAACAACAGTAATAAAAAAACATCCAATCCCCCGATCAGAAGCGTAGCTGCTGGATGTAGTTTATTGTCATACCCAGGAATATGCTTCATGTTAATATCTCCAATTTGTAACTCGTATCTTGGCTTTTTTCTCTTGCTGATGACTATACTTTCTGTCTTTTTTTTTAACTGGCTTTTTTCTATCACCCTGTCTAGGAGGTCCTGTAGTTTCACTTCCGTGTCGGTCATCAACACAGTGTCATCGGGGTATCTTATATTGTTAAGATTACGTTCACCGATTATAAATGATGGTAGGGCCCCCAGTTCCCTTAGGATAGCGTCACTGTAGAGATTAAAAACATCTGGTGAGAAGATGCATCCTTATCTCACGCCCCTTTCTAATTTTTTTATTTATTTATAGCTGCACACTTTATTTTTTCTCCGTGTGCAGCCGGTTTGCTCTCAGTATAAGTTTTGAATTTAAAATCTACTTTACACCATTACCTTGCTAGTGGTTCTTTCTCTAGTGTTTTCATACAGGCTAACAAATTCTACTCAAAAAAGGAAGTTGTATATATCCGTACACCATTCGGTTCGTGCTCTTTTCAAATTCTAAAAATATTTGAATGTATGAAAGTTTGAGTGGCAGTTATAAAAGTTGTGTAAATTATCATTACAACTCTTTGCGGGAGGTGAATCCTTTCAGAGTACAGAAATCCCTCGATTAGTGCGGTTAATGTATACATTAAAAGCGTATTAATCGAATATAAACAAAATTGACAAAAAAATAGTTACCCATTTTCCATTTTCAAATTTAAAAAAATAATAATTAATCGATAACTATAAGAAAATCAATTTTCAATTACTCAGGTTAAACTGAAGAATGTTTTACTGCACTAATCAAGTATTATGCAAGCACTAATCGAATTTTGGTCTAAAACATTTCAGAGCACTAATCGAAAACACATTAATCGAATGCGCATTAATCGAGGGATTCCTGTACTTAAATCGCTTTAAGGGCGCTCAAAACTGATTTAATTTGAACGTCAATAAATTAGAATACAGTCAGATCATTATTACACAGATATGTAAACACACACGCGCGTGCACACACAAACACACACATATTTAAGTGATTTTTCTTTATCTTTATCGTTCTTGCTTTCATGGTTCTTTTTTCAGTAATTATCTTTCGTTTGTTCGTTTCTTACTTTCTTTATATTTTTAAAAATTTTCGTACATTCTTTTCACCTTTTCTTTCTTGATATTTTTTAGAAAGAAAGAAAGAAAGAAAAAAAGAAAGAAAGAAAGAAAGTAAAAGTAAAAATAAGTTTCTTTCTTTCTTTGTCGGAGAGCCGACTGTATCCTCTCCAGATATTTAACGATTGGGCTTGATATCGATAAATTAACTAACTTAACTTAATCTTTCATTTTTCTCTTCAATTTTCAATATAGTTCTGTGACTTTATTCTTTCTTTGTTTCTTTTATTTTCTTCTTTTTCTTCACCTTTTTAAATACAGTTCTGTTACTTTATTCTTTCTTTCTTTCATTTTCTTCTTTTTCTTCACTTTTTCTAATACTGTTCTGGAAAGTTATTCTTTCGTTTCACTTTTTTAGCATCTCGGCCTTATATTTATTATATTATCTTCTTTTCTTTTGCACATCTTCCTGTCATATTTGTTATGTGGCAATATTTTACTTTCTCTCGCACACCTATATATATATATATATATATATATATATATATATATATATATATATATATGTATGTATGTATATATATATATAATAGTCCGTTTCTGAAATGATAGCATTATAAAGATAATCAAATTTACTCAATAAAGCCAAATACTGAAACGAAGCAATAAAATTAAAAGAAAATCATGAAATACAACAATAATGCAGTACAAAATGTCACAAAACTTTTTTTTCCATAAGAAACCAAGCAAAACAGTAACACAGATAAAAAGGGTAGCCGTGAATTGAATTGTAATTGAATTGTTAGCCTTTATTTATAAATACGTCTGAAACTTACAAAAGTCTTGCAAAAAGATTCCTTTTTAGATCAAAACAAAGAATTTTATTTTTATTTTCAATTTTGCTTTTATTCTCACTAGTAATTGTTTTATTTTTTAGTTGATAAAAACATAAGGAAGGTTTTTCTTTAATAAATTCAGATAAAAATCATTCTCTTATTTTTAGAATGAGGACAAAATGGTTCTTGCCTTAAGGATTCGAGATACGTTAATAATGATTTTCATCAGATTAATTTTTTTTTTAATTTGTATTTAAATATAAAGCAACAGACTTAAAAAAAAGTAAAAATTGTAAAGTAATAGTTATTCTATATTTGGCTTTGAAAATTTCTTTTTTGAAAAAACAAAACAAAAAGAATAGAAAAACAAAAAAAGCAAAAATCAAACAATAAATTAAGAAAAACTGAAAAACGTTTTGGTGATTCTAATTTTCTTGCAGAAAATAAAAAAAAAATCATGTTTATTTTACAATGTGATATAACATTTTTTATATTAGTGGACATCTTTTTAGTTTATTAGCAAAGATAATGCATTGTTTTTTATTTGAAAATAGGCAAGCGTATTGATTTGATGTACAGTAAAAGGAATTAATAAGAGATAATTATATTATTTTTTTCTTTTGTTTATAAATGGTGTTAATGGACAAGGTTCAAGTTTTAGTAAGGCAGTGGAGATTCATTTCTTGTTTCATTCTATGACAGACATGAACCTATATTTCCCTGTTCTTTATATTCTGTTGCGTTATTTTTATGAATAGCTATCAGCATGTTTGAAGATATGACATTCATTTCGAAAAACAACTTTAAAATTGATTTAACAGAAGCTTTTTGCTGCAGTCACTTTAATTTGTACGAAATTTTGTAGAGTGATCGCATTAAAATCTATTCCAACTCCCACCTCCCCAAAATACTTCATCAAGATAACGCAATGGCGCAAGTATTCATCGCAGAAAAATATAAAGAAAATTAGGAATCAATGTAGAAGAGAGAAGGGGGGGAGAGACAGAAAGAGAGAGAAAAAGAAATACATAAAGAGAGAGAGAGAGAGAGAGAGAGAGAGAGAGAGGGGGGAAGAAAGAGAGAAAGAGATAAAGAGAAAGAGAGAGAATTGTTTATGAATTATGAACGTTGTCAGCCTCTTGCTATTCTACTATGGCAGATCTTCAGACGCGCTACATTCCTTAGTTCCACCATTTCAGAGTTTCACAGCGACGGCCCACTACGTACATAGAGCCGACTCATTCTTATTCTCCTCGTATTCCATTGGTAAGGAAGAAGTTTCCTTTAGACAGCTTCCTCTTCCTCAGGACTGTTACTTTGTGGAACAGACTTCTAATAGGATGCTTCCCCGATCACTATAATGTAAACCTCTTCAGAGTAAACTGTTATCTATCCTACATATCCTTATAATGAGGATGTATTTCAAGCCAAGCACGCCGCCATGTTCCTTGCCAGATAGAAACTGTTTTTTTATGGAAGAGCGCACACTAAGAGGAGTTGCATGGTGTGTAGTCAGGAAGATGGAAAAAATTGTAGCTAACGAAAGGTACGCAAGTTGATACTCGATCAATATCGGCTGGGTCACTGTGGAGAGGGCGTATGGTGTTGAAAGACCCGGAACCCCTAATGAACCTCGGCTAGAAACATCATTGATGATGTGTACTAAAGCATCCAATAGATGTATTTTACGAAAATAATATGCACTTTATATTTCTTCCCGACAACCTCATTCAGTAACTGAGTGGCTCTTGGGCCTTTTATTGGGTGAGTAATCGTATATAAATAAATAAATATAAAATCATATTTATCTTGTCAAATATTCTTCCGTTACTACCATTTCTTTGCAGGTCAGATCCACAGAAGATTTCTTACTCAAGCTGTATATTGTATTTAGAGATTTCTGAATATCTGTCGTAGTTATCGTTAAGCTACAAGAACACTGAGCGTGGCCTTCAGTTGAAAAGAAAGAATACATCATTGGGAAAAATAATTTAAGTTAATTTTTAAAAAAATACCAAAAATCACTGAATTGTCTAATTTCATTGAGAATTTTAGCATTTATCCATTAATAAATGAACTTTATATTGAATCATTTCTTTTATATTTATGTTTTGTGGAAGTATATTTCATGTCACTTATATCCTCTCATTACTTAACTAGGGACTAATCCGTATTAGTGAATTATGGATGTTCCTAATGTTTACATATTTTATAAAGCTAAATTTCTGAAAATATAAAATTAATTTTTTTAAACTTTTTATTATAAACATCTAAATTCTTTATTTAAAGAGGTACAATTATTTTTCTTTTATTATAGATTAACTTTAGACTATAATCATTCATAAAAAAAAAAATTAATTTAAAAGAATACATTTAAGTTATTTAAAATGAATTTTAGCTTCTTTAGAAAGACTGTTGAGGTACCTAATATATATATACATATGGAAGTTATTATGAAAATCGCATAAGCCTCAATAACTTGGATTTGCTTTGAAACGTTTTTTGTCAAAGTTTAAACGAATAATTTAGACATCATAAGAAAGCTTGTGTTAAACTTTTACGTAGTTTCAAGAAAGTTTTATTAAAGTTATTGGATTCATTACAAAATCTACACTATGAAGTTATTATGCAGATTGAAGTAAGATTAGTTTAAAGTACCTGGAATATAATAAAAACTATTTTTTCTTTTTTTTCCATAATATATGTTGAACGATGGATCTAACCAATGCTGAAAAAGAAAAACTAACAAACAATGAGTGAGGGCATGTCCACATTGAAAATATCAAAGGAACTTCGCAGAGATCATCGAAAGGGTTGTTAAAAATATAGGTAAGTTGAGAACAAGAAGCAAAGGAAAAGGTTTTAAGAACTTGTCTCCTCGAGGGAAACGAAAACAAAAGCGATTTATGGTAAAACAACTAACGTTATCCATCTTTAAACAAGCTGGAACTGAAAGAGACAAGGACAAAAGTTGAAGAATACTTCGGAAATTGAGATCGGTCAATAATTTTTCCTACTAAACTCGTTTCAGTAAAGCAAATATTTTAAAGCGTCAAAATTGGGCCAAGAAATACATGAAATTATGTTTTAGTATCTTTTTTAAATATTACTATTTGAAGTAATTTTTACGAACGAATCTCTGCTGACACAAGACGGACCTGATGGAAAGGCCAAAGGATGGATTTTATCGGATGTGCAAGTGGCTAAAAGATGGTAGCAAGGAGGCGGCAATGTGATATGTGCTGGAATTATCGATTAAACCATTACTAGACTATTCAAAGACAATATAGGAGTTAAACTGAATAGTGCTAACTATTGCTCTATCATGGACAGGACTTTTTTTTTGAATCCCTGCCTCGCACTTTCAAAGTGAAGTGTGTATTTATGCCCGACAAGGCTCCTTCACATGTTTCTAAGGTTACCTTTGAATTTTTGGGGTTATTTTTCAAGTATAAAAATGTATAAATCTACAAAAAATTATTATAAGTCTTTGTAAAAACGTTGCTTGTCTACGATTTAATACTGATTGAATACAGTAATTGTGGTACAAGGCCGAAAAAAGTGGAGAGATGGGTCAAGGCTGGTCGACAGTTACTATATTATACCTTGTTAATCAGATTCACGACCCATTCATTCGTTACAATTTACGCATTCACCATAAGAATTTATCCGTCACCATTCGCTCTTACATACACCAAAATACCTCACACACGCAGGGACCCTACTGAAAAGCGCTTCACTTAAATTTCAATATTTACAGTTGTTTAAAAATTCTATCAATGTTTTGGAATGATGGTTGGAGGGGGGGTGATGAGCTCGAAAACAAAAAGAAACAGTGTTTGTCCTGTAATGAATAACGGTTCTACTGATAATGAACGTGTCAAAACTGAAATGTGCTTAATATGATGGTGATTTTGGTCATCTTTGAATTTTCTGTTTTGATTATTTACTAAGAGGAATTAATGCTTGATTCATTCTTATATTTGTTAAAAAAAATGGTGTTAATAAAACCCGTCCACCCCTCAAAAATAAGATTCGCTGCTGTATTCTGTCTTCCAACAAAATCAAGAGGCTCGCTCGCTCTCGCTCTCTCTCTCTCTCTCTGGGGGTGGGGGAAGGATAAAAATAATTATGAGCATTATAAAATTCAAAAACCTGTCCCAGTCGAGATGAAAAGGGCAGACCAAAGCAAACTGGAAAGTTTGGGAATCTCGACTTGAATCACAGTGAGAAGCCGGACACAGGTCGGGAACGTCACTTACTCACAAACTAGGTCAAAATGAATGAAATTCCGCCAATGTGAAGGCATGCACCTGAAATGTGCTTAATATGATAGTGATCTTGGTCATCTTGGAATTTTCCGTTAGTTGATTAGTTACTAAGAGTTACTATTAATCAAACAGCTTAGTATAAATCTTAAGGAACTCTCCTGTCATTCTGTTCATATCCCCGGGTCGGGAAGTTGTAATCATCCTCATGCGTTTTAAGCGTCGACAGGTCGGTAAATTCTGAATATTTTTCAGACTGTGCACCTTAAGATGTTTGTTGAAATTACAGTCGTTAGCAATAAAATGTCCTACAAGATCCGTTGATGTCAGATTGTTGTGTCTGACATCAATCCATTGAATCTTTTATTTAATTTTTACGTTGTTCAACACACATAAATCAAGTCATGTTTGGTACATTGGGCGGCGTATAATAAAGTGTTTTTCAAGCGGGGCTTAGATGTGGCACAAGCCTGAAAGTATGGGGCACCCAGGGAGGATTGAACTCACTACTCAGTCGTAAATGTTCTAACGAGACACGCTTGCTAACAATTACACCGCCTCGAATTGCCCTCGGCAGCGTATATTAAATGGGAATCAGTGCAATTACCATCCTCTGTAGAAATCGTGATGTTTCTCTTTGAATTTGCGATAAAATTAACTTGACTCATGTTGGTGCACAACGTAGAAGGTTTTCCTCTTCTACGAGTGTATAGACGACTACTACTACTTCAAGAAGAAGGAGGAGGAGGACCTTCTACGAGTTTAACATTATTTTTTTAATGTTGCACTCTCTACTTTTCAGTTTATGAGTCAAGGCAAATAGCTACAAGAAAAGTGATATAGCTTCTCTTAAAAACACTGAAATGTCTCCAAAAGGTCTTTAGGTGTCGCAACAAGATTTAACCCCTCATTACAAACAACTGCCTTTATCTAAGATGCAACAACGATAACAATAACAGTAATAAAGAGACTCGTACTACTATTACTACTAACTGACAGGGCCCAGATAAATTGCACAGGTTTATTTTTTTTTTATGCTGCTCTCTGTACTTACCCTTCGGCCAAGTACACTCTGGTCATGTTCAGACGTCCATTATTATTATTTTAAAATCAGTTCAGCCTAAACAAGGCCATAATGCCACTAGCACGCAAAGGGGTGGGGGTGCTACTGGGAGTGAAAGAGGATGAGACAACTTTAGAAGAAACCGGAAACCCAGTCCTAAACAGGGGACAAGGGATAAAACCACTTCTGTTAACACCCCCCTCCAAAACAGCGGGTGTGTGAACAGGACGATAAGCGAAGCTACAAGAAAAGTGATATAGTCTCTTTGAAAAATACTGAAATATCCCCAAAATAACCCGTTCGGGTGTGACCCAACAGGCATCTCTGTTCATGAGAAGTAGTCGTAGGCGAGAATCAGGGCCAGATGTAGAAAAAAAATTCTTTTAAAGGTAGAAAGATGAGGCTTCCAAAGCAACTTTGGAGTCACATCTAGATAATAGGGAACACCCTTGATCGGAGACCGTCTTAGCAGATTGGAGAATTACCCAACCTGAAGGTAATTTTAACTGGGAGTAACCTGCAAAGCCATGCACTGCTTATATCAAAACTTCTCACGACATCGCACACATTTGGCCGTCATGCTTAATAGGAGTAGAGAAGTTCACCTATCACCCGGTTCACACTCCTCCCTTGTCTTTTGAACAGGAGTAGAGGTTTACCCCTTGTTTTCTGTTCAGGATTGGGTTTCCAGTTCCTTCTAAAGTCTTCTCGGACAGTTTCACTTCCAGTAGCTCCTTCCATTTTAGTGGCAGTATCGCCTTGCTTGGTATGAACTGATTTAAAAAAAAAATGCATGTGCCTAGTTATCAGCCTGGGTGACATGATGGGTACATTGGGCTTCGTAGGGTTTGGATGATCTTAATAATAATTATAATGAATAACAGATCCATAAGAGGACTACTACTACAGATAATAATAATACTACTAATAATAGTAATAATAATTATTATTTTATTTATAATATTTTTACGTGGACGCTCTGAAAATAATACTCTCTATTTATTTAAAAACAAATACAGGGAGTCTAATAACATCGATGGAAGTAGTAAGTCTTCAGATACTATAAAAAGTAAAAATAAATAAAAATATAAAATAAAACATGTTTCACATAGTCACCACTATGTCTGTTTTCTGCGTTGTCCATCTTTCAAACGTCCTGGGTAAGACGATAAAATTCATCCGACAGCAAGGCCTCTTATCATGAGATTGGAGGTTTTGAGGATCGTGGAACCATCTCTTAACTGCTGTTGTTCACAGGTTCACCCTGAGCCTGAGTGGTAGCACCTGTAAGGGACCTGGCTATAAGCAAATAGTGAGCGCCACAATAAAAAATAAACGGTACATTTGTAGAGCAAAATACCAGCAATACATTTTTGGAGTGAAATTAACAGTAATATCTTTAACAAAATTACCAAAAATAAATTTTATCTACAGACTATAAAAATATACGTTTACTTTGAAAGTATAAAATTATGGACAAAATATCTGTAGTTGAAGGCATAAAATTGCGTTGAAAATATTTAGATTTCGGCATTAATTAATCCATTGAGGGTGATATGCCGCTAAACAAAATCAATAAAGCAGTAATAACATGGGCGATGGTGTCTCGCCACATGCTTTACATTTTACCATCTATTTCTTAGAGTTGAGCACGATCGATCCTAAAAGGTAGCCTCAACGCAAGCATGTTCTTCAATTTGTTCTTGGAATTCTAATTCATTTATATCAAACGTGTTGATTCTTATAGTTGTAATTTTTTTAAAACACTCTGCCACCGGGGGTGGTGGTGGTGGTGGTGATAGCACCTGTTAGGGTACCAGGTATAGGCAAACAGTGACCCCCCCCGCAAAAAAAAACTATGAAGGTATAAAAACACACTTTTATAATAAACTTAAATACACTACCTATTTATAGCAGAATTACCGACAATATATTTTTTAACAAAATTACAAACGATACATTTTACCTGTAGTTGAAGGCATACAATTGCGTTCAAAATGTTTAGTTGAAGCCATAGAGTTGTGTTTAAAATATTTAGGTTTCGGTATTAAATGAACCGTGGAGGGGTTGATATGCCACTAAACAAAATCAATCAACCAAATCCACCTTTCAATGCTCGAACGAATGGAATTTGGAAGGCTCCAAATCCAGACTATACGTGTAGGTGTATAGTTCAGTCAAAATTTCAATGGCGCCTTGAAAGTATTGTCGGCCCGAGCGTTATCATATTCCATGGCATAAAAAAAAAAGGAAAGAAGAAAAAGTTAAAAGGCGAGAAGTTTTGATCTCTACTGACTGCCATACCACCAAAACCCACCTCTGACGTTGTAGATCAACATTATAAAATGCGAAGCATTACTTTCGGAGCGGCCCTCTCTTATGAATGACTTTCATAGAGTGACTACTAACCACGAATTATGCAATCCTTGTACCACTGCCTGGAATTGACGAGGAAGATGCCAAGCATAAATATATTGATTGTTATTAATAATTTAAATAGCCAAATGCCATTGCTGTTGCTAAAAACAAGTGAAAAAACTAACACTGACTCTGCAAATTAACTCGTAGAAAAACCAACAGTAACAAACAATTATGCAAATATCAACAATAATCTTCTGTGAAATAAAAATAACACAACTTCAGTAATACCGTCTAATTACAAGCGACTTCATTATCCGCGGTATAGAAGCACAAGATGCTGACGCCCGCGGATAATAGCGAATCAACTTCACATTGAAAACTCCATTTTGAAAAGTTAAATATTTTTTTTTAATTTTTCGAAAAGGTTTTCTTTTTTTTTTTTTTACTAGAAAAGGAAAAACACAATTTTTCGTCTAGAATTTAATTTTTATTTTGTTTGATTTCGACTGAATTATTTTCTACGGCTAATCAACCATTTGCATGTTATTTAAAGCCAGAAAATAGTTTTTAGATTGTAAGATTTTTTTTTGAGTAATAATGATTTAATGATCCAAGTCTTACTAATTAATCCATAGCTAGGGGGGGAAAAGGTGGATTTATACTTTTCCCAGGGGTACTTGTGCGTAAGTGAATATAATGAAGCCAACTGGAATTGGAACTCGGCTCTCTGGTTAACAATTCCGAGCCATTATCCATTATGTCACCCGCACGTTCAAACATTCAGCACCTGATATTTCCAAGCGGTCATCCTTCTAGTAGGTACTGACCAGGCTCGAATGTTGCTTAACTTCGGTGATCGTACAGGAATCGGTGTTTCAACGTGATGTGGGTGCAAGTTAATTTTTGTTTTTTAATTTTTAATTCAGGAATTACCAAGGCACATTTTCGTCATATATATATATATATATATATATATATATATATATATATATATATATATGAACACTACTATTATCGATATATATATATATATACATTCCTAAGACGATAGAATCCAGGTAGAACCTAATGTCCAGGACAGAGTAAGAATATAATATAAAAGGCTCAAACACTAATAATCCATAGTTATAATTTATTACATTCGAATCGTAATCACGATCCAATTTCATTACACCTAAAAATTAAAAAAAAATCGAAAAATATAACTCTGGGTATAAAAAACAAAATTTTAGTGAGAGTGTAGGTGTGGAAGTGGGAAACAAGTGTGAGAGGGAAATGCATGAAAGCTCTAGAGAGAGGTTTAACAGAAGAAAGAGGAACAGGAAGGCCTAAAGGTGAAGGTGAGGATTAAATTTTAAAAGAGAGAAGTTTTAAAGAGAGGTGTTAAATAAATGAGTGAAATACAGATAAATATGAATTATTTTCAGATGCATAAATCACTTCTGATTAGCTGACCTAAAATTAAAATTAAAAAACAGACACCGGAAACGTGTGGATACATTTGTGGTGACATTACACACAATAAAAAACGATATGATCTAAACTTAAAATCCAGCCAATTCATATTGCTGATGAATATATAAAAATTTTCCGTCTGCTTTGCATTACTAACCTTATGTATACAAGAAAAAAGAAGATGAGACTAAAATTTTGTTTTTTTTATACCCGGAGTTATATTTTCCGATTTCTTTTTGAATTTGTAGGTCTGATGAATTGGATAGTGATTACGATTCCAATGTAATAATTTACAACCATGGAATAATAGTGTTTCAGCCTTATATATATATATATATATATATATATATATATATATATATATATATATATATATAAGCAGCAAATTCTCTTTTATGCATGTCTGATTGAATAAATTACGAACATTATATCTGTTTATTTTTTATTATAATCCTTTCATATTCGCGAATATTTTCAGTATATTATAATTAATATATAATATTAATAAATTAATTAATTGTAATATACGGACAAATATTTGCGAATATGAAAGGCTTATGATAAAAAATGAGCGGACATAATATTTATAATTTATTCAATATATATATATATATATATATATATATATATATATATATATATATATATATATATATATATAGTAATCACAGACAGACTGTTTCGCTGTATGATAGCTCATCAGTGTAACTAGACATCCGATCGCTTCAGGCCTGGACCGAAACCCGACTGATTTGGTATTAGTCGGAGATTCTAACCCTAGGCCATCGATGCCTGACAGAGTGAAAGTTGAATCTTTGCGTATTTATTTTCTCATCTACACACCAGTCACTCAGAGAACTCAATCTCTAGGATTGTCTTGCATTATCAGCAGTAATAGTGGCTGTTTTACAAAGTCGTTCCTTACTACCCACACTACCCGACTGATTAAATTATATTATCGAGAGCTAATATATATATATATATATATATATATAAAGAGAGAGAGAAAAGAGAGAGAGTTATATATATATATATATATATATATATATATATATATATATATATATATATATGTATTAGTTCTTTTCTTCTCATTGTCAACAACAAGGGAGAGAAGTTTCTTCATGTTTCACATTATATACTTCCTGCATTTCCCTTCAAAAAGTTATCATTTTCACATTTTTATAGACTTATTTATAATGTATTTAACCATACCTTAACATGGACCTATATATATTAAGCGTTCACACAAATATCTATCTATCTATCTATCTATCTATCTATCTATCTATCTATCTATCTATGTATCAGTGTTTTGTCAATAAATATAAATGAATATGTATTCATGTGAGAATTTATTCGTGCATCTTCTTCTTTCAGGTGCCTTGTCTTCTTAGGTCGTCAGCAATTATGTCTTCCTTCAATTGCCCGTTTTTTTTTCATCTTTTAAATTCATCATCCTTCTTTGTTCTTGTTTTATCATCCATTTGTGTTAATTCTTTAGGCATTTTATTGATTGTTTGCCTTTGTTTCGCTTGCCTTAAAATTACAAGAATGAACTGTGTTATTTTGCGTAACGTCAAACAAATTTGATTAAAGACTTAAGTCCTTTCTCACGGGCGCGAACTCGAGATCACCTACATACAACATGGTTAATGAAAACTGGCCAAATATGGGGAAAACGTGTCCGCAATTGTGTAGACCTAACTTTTCGGTGGCCGTCAATGGTTGTACAAGCACGAAGCCAAAAGTCCCGTGACTGCGGGTTTGAGAGTACTGGCCTTGCTGTTGGTCATGTTTCCTAGAAACTGTAACTAAGGTCTGCTCAACAGTATAAACCATAGGTAGTCTCTGTGTTGAATACAAATGAGCCTGAGTAGGCGACTGCAAAATATACAGGTTAGCAGACGTATGTGATCGGTAACTCGTGACCGGACATTATATATAAGTTTAATGATATTGTTTAAAATTTGTATAGCATCCAGTTTTATCCACTTGGTTTCTAGATAATTTGCTAAAGTATTGTGTTGAATTTTTACGGGTTACTCTGTAGACTAACTTAAGCTTAACAACTTTCCACCAAAAAAAGTTATTAAGTAAGTTATTAAGAAAATACGTTTTCAAGGGTGGATATAATTATAAGACAGTTTTGAAAATTTGTATTTAACAGCAAAATCGTACAAAATTCAATATTTATATTTATTCCCTTTCATTTGTGATAGTTCAACACACCTGTTTTGCATTGAATAAATAAGTTTTTTTGAGAGTTTCAGATGGAATTTCATTCCAATACTGTTTAATGCAAGATTTTAAAATTTCTCTATCTTCAAATTAACGTTTATTTTGTATACTCTTTGACAAAATTCCCCCCAAATTTTCTATTTGGTTTAAATCTGTAGACTTATCCAGTCCAAAACTTCAATATTTTTTGTTTCAAACCAGTGTCTCATGAGCTTAGAAGTGTGTATGGCTGCGTTGTCCCGTTGAAAAATGGCATTATTGGTGTCTAGACGATTTATAAATGGGATAACAGATCCTCCTCCAAATGTTTTTTTTGAAAACAGCTGCATTTCCTTTCTTCAATCATGCCAATAACACTGGTAGCCATTTGACCCATCCAAATGAAACTTTTTCTCATCAGAAAACATCACGGGTTCCCATTTCTCCTTTGTCCATGTTACTTTTTTCTTTACCCAATCTACGCGCATCTTCTTGTGTTTATCAGTTAAATCAGGGGCTGTCTTTCTGTTTCGATACACAAGATTTGGCGATTCATGAAGAAGTTGACGAACTGTTCTTGGAGTGATTGGTAAATTCTGAGATTTTTGCAGATCTCTTGAGCTTGATTGTCCTTTAGAAGCTTCTCAAAAAAGTCTACGTCTGGCTGCATTTGTA